>OLMO02000009.1:22393819-22406540 GCA_900291935.2 Cassiopea xamachana | reverse complement strand
ATATATATATATATGTGTGTGTGTGTGTGTGTGTGTGTGTATATTTATATATACATATGTATATATGTATATGTATATATATATATATATTTATATACATATATATATATATATATATATATGTATATATATATATAAATCTGAGAAGAAGGTATTAACAAAAACAACTTGTTTCTTTGCGGTTAGTTTCGTCTGTTCATGCAGACTCTTCAGGTTCAACTGTATACAGATTTATACAGGAATATCCGATAATTTGAGCCCACTATCGGTGAAACATTCGGCAAGTTGAAGTTATTTTACATTTACCTGGAATCTTATGTTGCTATCATGTTGAAATATCCCTAGTAACTCAAGCCCCGATAATTCGAAGACGCCATAATTCGAGCCATTTTTATTGATCTCTTGAAAGCTCGCGTTATCGAAAGTCTACTATACAATAAAGCTCCTCAGATTTTTGTAACATAGGATCCCAAGAGGTAGATCTAGGTGTTGCGGTGTAAAGTAAAGCTGACAACCACGCAACTTTATAAAGGCAAATAGGGGTGTAGAGGAGTTTGGCTGATGAACAGGCTATGTTGCCTACTGACTAATGACTAATCTGTTCCAAAACCTATGACTAATGACTAATCTAATCCCTCAAATGAACTTTTATTGCATATATTATTGTATGGATGTAAGGATTTACCGGCTGATTCCAATAGAGAAATATTACAGGGAACCATTTGCTTCATACGAGAGACAGGTCGCTTTGATTGACATATTGATGATGCTAAGTAAAAAGTTTCCAAAACATTGGTCCATTTAGTATCCTAGTATTCATTATTGTTGCATATTTGTACTTTTTATGTTGTCTTTTTTTATGTATTTAATATATTTGTAATTTTCTTGTCAGGATTGCGTTCACACCAAGAGCGAGTGGTTTAGCCAGGAAACTATTTGTGTAACGGCGTTTAAGTGGCTGCTTTGAAGTGTAGCCATTACATTATCTCATTATCTCATTATCTAGTGATCGCGCCAATTTCGCTCTTGGTGTGAATTGCGCCTTATATGTAATGGCCACTGGGTATGACATTGATATTGCACCCAGTGGTATCGTTCTGTCAATGTAGTAATGTTTGTATTAATAAAGTGCATAAAAAAAACCTATGAATGATAACCTACCATTTATACTCAATTGACTTATGATTAAAGGGGATTAAATTTCCAAAAGAAAATTTGGTGAGAAAGTTAATATTTTCGAAAAGCCACATAGCTCTTTTCCATTTGCAGCCTGGTGCGTAGTTTCTTTCCTCTAAGCTTGCTTCAAAAACTCTACGGAGTTGTTGAAAGCTCACAAGTAATGACACCATAACTTCAAACTGGCCACTAAAGACTCCCTTCTACCTAGAGACCCCCTTCAAACTGGTTCTAGACCCCCGTGGCTAGCTCTCCCTCACAGGAGCTATGCTTCTGCCCCTGACACTATCCCTATTTTACCCCAATGCCTCTTCCCTGGTGCCACCCTGTTTTGCTTCCCCCCATTGATGCAACTCTGGCTATGGAAGGAGAATGATCGTATATCCACTTCCTCTCAATCTGAATGGCTTTAACTGTAGCTGATGGTATTGTTCTTTCATTCAGCTTCCAAATATCCTTTAATGGAATAGTCCCTTGTTAGTATGATACAGGGACATGCTTTCTGAAAGTCCTGTAACCACTTGTTTGTATTTAAATTCCCAAATCAAGCTAGCAAGCACATGCATTGTCACATGTAGCATTAATACCAGAAAATTTGTCCTTAAAAGAAATTTTGACTAACTAAGGAGAGAAATCTTGACTAGTGACTGACTGGGCCATTATTTTGCCTGACTAATGACTAAGGGTATACCCCCTTCTACACCCCAAATGCAGTCCATGCCCGGAGAAAATTGGTACAAGAGCAGGCGCACATGTCTGCGTAAACGATTGCTCTTAATTATGTGGAATTGCGTGTGCGATCCAAGATTTGTGTATCCGAAATAGAGAGTATCTTGCTGCTGAAGCATGTAAAATGTCTCATGTAAGATAAAACAAGATAAAACAGAGTTATGACAGCAAAAAGGGACAGTCACTTGTGTTGCAGTTGTAGCAACGAAGCTCCTATTTGGCATTTGCAATTGCACGGTTGACAGTGACATGGCCATGGCACTAGTACCGTCGAGAGGGGGATAGCTGGGGTAAAAATCCGGGGCCCGGGCCTCAAGGGGGCCCATGAAAATTTTGCTATTGCAAAATAATATTCAAAAAGCGGCTTGTTGGACGTTCATTCGTTTGCTCTCTAAGGACTTCTTGCTTGTCAGCTTTGTTCTAATACTTGGCGCTTGATTTATTGTTTCATTAATCTCTTCCTCAGGGCAGGGCCTGTTTCTTCCCTTTCAGATATGACTAAAGGTCCTGGGGACACAGATATTGTTTTATGACTTACTTGTCAAAAAGTGATTGTATCGCTGTTTTTTTATCAGAAAATAACGCTACTTTCAATACATAATGCAATCTGTAATTACAAAGAATCTTGCCCCTGTGCTGCTACTCCTACACAGGGGCCCATGCTGTTTATAGCCCCAAGGCCCGAACTGGCTCTCGACGGGCCTGCATGGCACGGGCGACTTTTCGCTCGTGCTGGGGATTTTGCACGTGTGTGGACACGCGCATGCTCGATCGCACGTGTCTTCGGGCATAGACTGCAATTGAAGGCTCTACGCTGCCCAGGAAAGCTTTTCTAGGAACGGACCTGCGCAAAACCAATGGTACAGTAGAAAGGCATTACCATGAAAATTAGTCTAGCAAATAAAGCATGATTATAGTTTTTAGAATGTGCAGGAAATTCGTTTGGACAAGAGAGGAGTGCATGCATAAATATTACATCCATCTGATAAAAAAATAGTAATAATAACTTTATTTAACGTTGGCGCTAAACATAGCTACGTTACAATAAAATATAATGAAGCTAATCTAACCCAACGAGTCTTAGGCACCTCGCTGTTTCGGAAAGAGATTGATGCAATGATGAGGTTACTAGGAAACGAAGCTATATGGGAGAAACATTGGTGCGACTGAGAAGCAGGTAGATTGATAGAATGTATAGATGTCTGAATAAAGGATGGGTGAATGGGATAACAGGTAGAATTATGATCCATGAACATTGGAAACGTAAACAATCTTTGGTTCCGTTGAAGATTTGAAATATTCCATAGCTGACGGTTCGGCAGTTGCTTTATGTGAATTAGCAAATGCTATTAGAAGACAAGTGCTCTGTGAACAGCCAGTTGGCTCACAAACATTGAAAACTAGGCAGGTGAGCGAGGGCAGAAATAGGCGAAAACAACGAGGATTAAAAGATAATGAGATTGTACAACAAAAAGATACAACCATTTATGTAATGCTCTCTTTTCGAATATGACAACAAAAGTGTTGATACTAAATGAAGACACATGTTAGGCAAGTATACGATCTTCCTAATCTGAACTGCGCAGTGCTGTATTGCTACCTGCATTTAGGACGTTGCAAACACACAGTCACAGGATGAGTTGCTTCTGCACCAAGAAACAAAGTAACGAAAGTGATTTTGGTGATGATGAAGTTGAAGGTAATGCTGTAAATGAATATCAGATTTTTAAACTTCGCAAATTAACTGCTCTGCTGTATCTACGTAGTGCTATTGATAGGAGTTGCAACAATTTCATTGTCAAAATAGACCTTTCTTGCTAATTTTTTTCAGCACCATCACATAACATAATGAACTTTGTATCACCGCAAAATTGCATGATATCCAGAGAAATCGGAAACCTTGCATGATTTTTCATAACACAATTCCCTTGTTCACGTTGGTAACCATTCAACGTATCATGCATACCATTTCTGCAATAATCCTCCAGGGAGCTTATTTTATATAACCATGACCGAGGGAGCTTAATAGAGAGGGGGCACGATGAAGAGAGGGAGCTTTAAATAGAAAAGGGGCTTAATGCAGAAACTACGATACTCCGACGAGTGTCAGACGAAAAGGAAATACTGTAACAATGCTTTCAATTATTGAGCCATCATGTTTTTTTTTGTTTTATGCACTTTATTAATACAAACATTACTACATTGACAGAACGATACCACTGGGCGCAATATCAATGTCATACCCAGTGGCCATTACATATAAGGCGCAATTCACACCAAGAGCGAAATTGGCGCGATCACTAGATAATGAGATAATGTAATGGATACTGGACGGCAATAGACCTAAAAACAGTTAATATCACATTTCTACTGCATATTTCTATAATTGATCTTACCCGAGCTCAAGGGTATGCTGAAGAAGAGGGTATTGGGGTGTCACTTTCCACTTTTTGCTGAAGCTGTTGGTAATGATCTGGGTTGTAGGTTATTGTTTGATTCGTCGGCAAAAGCTGGCGTTGTGATCAACTTGTCGTAAAGTCTGGGAGATTTAGTAGCCTGCCAGTTAGTTTCTTCTGCTACGCCACCACGGCTTTCGGCACGCCAATGCTTGTTTTTGTGAATGTGAAATGGTCCACGCAACTGCTTGATTTTTAATGCAGGACACATTATCAATTTAAATGTATCTTTGCAAAGGTATATGGTTGTGGCGGTAAATTAACGCCACCGGCCAATAATTAAACTCCTCTTTGATTCATGTAAAATGGAATTCAGAAACATGCTCTACAAGCACCCAATCATCATTTTGAAATCCGCATTTCTTTCGTCACGTTCATATTCACCATCATCATCACCATCATATTTACATTAAACGACGCAATGCTGGATACAAGTAGCATAACACAACGTTAGTTCGCTGAGATATTTGTTCTGCATAAATCAAACAATATATCTGAACTTGTTTGTTCAATTGTATTTTGTGGGACATTATTCCTTAGTGGTACAACAGGGAAAAAGAACGATTGTTAAACAATATCAATACGAGCAAATTTTTAAGAGAGTATTTTGATTGGGAGTTGTCTAGATAGCATCTTATGGACGTATTTCAATTGGAAAAATGTCCTTTTTGATTCTAAAGTATCTCAGTTTAGCTCCTTATAATTTACAAGAGAGTATTGATGATATTCTGGTTTGCAACAATACAGATATTATACAACAGTAAATTGTGAAAGTCGTTCTGCAACAATATATTCTGGAAATTTGAATGCGCGATAACTACGTGCCTCACACGTGAAAAAAGCTACAAGGACGTTTTGAATCGAGCAGGAAGTGAGTTAAGTCTGTTTCACTTGGTTCAGCATTAGAAACGAAAGCCATAGGAAGGAAAAGACTAAGGACTAAGTGTTTAGAATCACTACGTGTCGAATAAAATGGTTGAATAAAATACACTCTTTCTTTTTTATAAGAATACCTAACTTTTTCTGAGCCTCAATATTCTTAAAAATTTTCGGTTTTGAGCCTCAGATTATTCTTAAATTATTCTTAAATTTTTCTTGCTCAACACAAGGTGTAAATTCGCCTTAAGATCAAAGAAACATATTAAATCATTTTTGATGTGTTGATTCACCATATTTCAACGAGAACAAACAGAACAAGTCAAAATACAGTTTTAGTCCAAAAGCATTATTTCAATATCATCAATGCCAATGTAGTCCTCGCTATCATCTGAATACGTAACTCGATTCGGCAAGAGTTTTCTTGAAGTACTCAATTTATATATATATATATATATATATATATATATATATATATATATATATATATATATATATATATATATATATATATATATATATATATATATATATATATATATATATATACATAT
Organism: Cassiopea xamachana; assembly: GCA_900291935.2. Lineage (NCBI taxonomy): Eukaryota > Metazoa > Cnidaria > Scyphozoa > Rhizostomeae > Cassiopeidae > Cassiopea > Cassiopea xamachana. The sequence continues at coordinate 22,400,749 of OLMO02000009.1, read as the reverse complement.
AGCGTCAAAGTGACAAATGTTTTGTTTTGGGAGGAAACTCTTAATTAACTTTGATATGATTAACAAAATATTTTAGTTTTGATGAAGGTTGAGCCTGGCAATATTCTTAAATTATTCTTATATTTTAGCAATTTTGAGCCTCAATATTCTTATAGACTTTATTCTTATAAAGAAATGAGTGTAGTTGAATATTGTAGAATCGGTAGTAAGCTTGATGATGCAACTTCGCACAGTATTGTTGATTTTGTAGTCATTGAGCAACATGGTTTTGTTAGTCCTTGCCATTCTATCAACTACGTGATATATAGGAGATGGAAAACATTCGTCTCCATGCAGAGATCAATAAAGCAAGAAAATTATCTTCAAAAATTTGAGATAAAACGTCAGTCGTAGACAGGGGCGTAGCGATATGAGGGGTGATGTGGGGGTGCTGAAGCCCCAATATTTAGTTTGTCAGCACATTTGCTCAATATTATAAATGTTCTAGACTAATGGTATGAGAATATAGACAAAAACAATCTGACCTTTGCTTGCTCTTTAACTGGCCATAAGTCAAGTTTACTACGAGTCACATGTGGGATACCGCAGGGGTCTTGCCTAGTCCCATTACTATTCATTCTATATCTTAATGACTTCGAGTCTTGCTTAAAATTTTCAAAGGCTAATCTCTATACAGCTGATACGGAAGTTCCATTTTCATCGAGTAATCCAAGTGACATGTTGCAAAAATTCCAGGCCGAATTGAAAAATATTTCAGAAGGGATGAGGATGAATAAGTTCAAACACACCCCGCGAAAACTGTGTTTATAATCATTGACCATCCACGTAGGCAGAACAATTTACCAGAGCTACCACCATTTTATTTGAATAGTACTAGAATAAAACAAGTTCATAAAACGAAAAACCTAGGACTTACCGTGGACGACATATTAAACTGGAATGAGCAATGCAAGTCTGTCAAAGGGTAAGTTGTGGGTGACCTGGAATTTCTCAGGAAATTAAAGAACATCTTGCCACAGTCTCAGTTACTTCACTTGTATCGAGTGCTAGTAGAAAGTCACCTTTGGTATGCTAATGTGGTTTGGGGAGCTCTTCCTAGTACTAAATTAAGCACTCTGCAATAATATCAGAATAGAGCTTTTAATCTAATAGATTCCTCGAAAAGATATATTGTTTACAATAGGAACGTCCTAGATGTGAGAGAACTGATGTTATTTGATCGAGCAGTCATGACTTTCAAAAGTGTCAATACGCTTTGTCCTGAAGGCTTACAAAATAAGTTCACATAGAGATCTGCCTTATCAAACTATAACACTAGGAATATGAAGAATCTACAGGTACAAAAACTAAAATTAAAACATAAAAAAAGAAGTTTTTTGTACACAGCTACTAACGCTTGGAATAGTATCCCACAAGCCATTAAAAATGCCGAGACCATTGCACGATTTAAAACAGAGTAGAAATCTCACATGTTGAGTTAAAAGCCACTATAGTAGCCCTAATTTTAAAAAAATCCATGGAAGACCAGCAATAAAATACTTCTCATTGTAGTAAATTTGTTATTTTGTTCTGGTATGGTAGTTTAATTTTCTCTATGAAATATTGTATTTGTTCGTTTAGTTTCAAGTACAGCTGAATGCATATTGTTGGTAAATAAGACTAAATAAAAGATAAAAATAGTGGTTATCTACATTGCATTGTGGATGGATCTCAAGGATAGTCCTATTTTTCGGCAAATTGAGCCCAAACGATATCTGTTTGTCAGCGAATTGGGGTTTTGCATCCCACCAATAATTTTCGTTCGCTTCGCCTTGCTTGTAGAACCTGTGTAAGCAAACAGTTTTTTAGGGAGATAAGGGTGTGCGGTTTGCTTTGATGAACCAGTCTAGAGCGGAATTCAAACAAAGAAGTTCAATAGCAAAGCCTTGCAAAGCAGCTAAATAAAATCAACAGGAATTATTAAAAATAATAATTAGCAAAGGTATAACCATTGCTTATTGCCACATCAAAATATAGTTAGGTTAGCCAAGACTGACCAAATTCTGTCGTAGTCAGCATGGAATCTAAACCACATTCATATTCCTTCTATTAAAATAGAATCAATATGTGGGCAACATGAGGTTACAGAGTCTGCAATAGAAATTGTTGAGAACAACTTCAAACGAAGTAAGCATAGGACAAATTATGAACAATTGCCACGGGGGCATTACTTTCTCCGACAAAAAAACAATTTTATGCTGTGATTTCCTGTCAAAATGTTTCTCAAAAATGATTTTGGTCAAAAATATTTTTTCCTTCAATTTGGAATAGGAATACAAACCTATGGGCCAATTTTTCTCCTTTACTTTCCTATTGTAGACAACTTTTCTTTGCCTTCTTCATGCAAACAATTTAATTAACGATTTTTGATATCCCCCGGTAATCTAGCTATGGTCAGTCCCTAAAAGCAAAAGATTTTGATTCGTTATTGTATTGCATCACACATCTCAAAAACATGGAATGGAATCAGCTGGAAAGAAGAGATTACTAATAAATTTCTACCATTTAGTGACGCACTGGCTGGAGAAGGCAGGGTAATCTCCTAAATCCAACAAGCACAAAAACTATTAGAATTTTAAGGCTTCTGTTTATTGGTGTAACCAACGTAGGATAGGATAGCTCATACGGGCCTACTAGCTGCTTAAGGCGGTCTCTCAGATGTTCTGAAGGGACAGATTGGTTGTATTATTTTGGAGAGCAAATGAAAATGGGGCCTCAATCCAACTGCACTCCTAGTGGCTTTGAGTGCACACTTTATTCATAAGAATTGTTTTTATAGGTTTTTGCTCAGCCTCGACGTTCTTTACTTTTTTGGTTTGGCCATTAGATCATTCGTAAATTAAGTGTCAAAAATTTTATTATTCTTAAATTGTTCTTAAATATCGAAGATGCAGTTACGTCTGAAAATGAAGAGATTACACTCAAATTTTTGTTGACGTTTTACTTCATCATAAAGCAAAATAAAAGTGGAGCAGAATAACAAATATTGTATCGATAATGAAAAAATGATTCTACAAGCAGTACTAAATATACAAAAATTCTAAATCTTGATGATACACATTATTCTTAAAGTATTCTTAACTTTATGTGATTCTGAACCTGAATATTGTATCCTTATACATTTATTCTTATAAAAAAGTGTGTTTCTGCAGGGGGTTGTGGCCGGGGGCAGGCGGGGTCATGGCTCCTCCAATTTTTTCGATATCGCCGGATTTTCGGAAATTCTAATGCTTCGTCAGAGAATTTGCGGAATCTTGTTTTTAATAAAGACAAAGGTTTCGAAAGCTATCAGAAAATCATTGAACTTGGGCCTCCTACTCTACAGGTACCACAACACCCCCTGTGTCTCTGTTACATCACTGCTTCTGTTGGACGCTAAGTTTGACATTAGAAACAGCAGCAATTGCCGCTTTTAGGGGCACAAATGAGAAAAATTATTGGAAAATATTTTGCCTCGAGTTGCTAAAACTTATCAATCACTGCGCTCCTGATGCTACTGTAACAAAGATACAGCATAAAAGACTGTACAGTAGATAAGAAGGAAGAATGAAAGCAAATAATGAATAGAAATAGAAATAAAGGAATGAAATATGGTGCAGTTTTGAGAGAGAAATGAATAAAGATCAGATTGAGGAATCTATAAGGACTCATGGCAACACGTCAGAAATATACAGTATCGTTAATAGTATATTTACAATCTGTGTACAACTTAGGCCAGATCGGTGTAAAACATTAAAACAGGTGCCTGATCCTTTGAACAGCCTATGGTGTCTGGTTCTGAAAGACATAATAAGGCAACGCGGCACATGCGCGAAGGGATGCTCTCTCAATTAACAACGCAACTTTGCAAACTGCTAAGAAGACTTTCGATTGCAGAAATCTTGCGAAGCAGGAGAATGCAGGGTCGGCACCAGCCATCGCAGACGGGGGGGATTTTTGGGTGCTTTCCACACCCATTTTAAAATCCTGCCAGAGGACCTCACCACAAACGTAATATTGATTTTGACTAGAAGTGGGGGGGGGGGCCAATCCCCCGTGGTGCAGCCACTGGAGGTACGTACACAATTCTTGCTCCTTTCTTCAAGAAGTTGGTTCAGCTGACGACTGTGTATAGTATTCTAAAATTTAAACTGGAAGATCGATGTAGTTTTTAGTGAGAATCTACAGCTCTTCATACTCTACCAAGTTCCAAAAATTTCTTCATTGCTTTCCAAAGAAGGATTAGTGTTTTAATTTATCAAGCCATGGACCCTAGCCCTGTCAACTTAAAAGTTTCAGCGCCGGTCTTTTTGCAATAAAGAGAACATATTGCGAAAATGATTACTATACCTAGAATTTGCTCTTTAATATAACCAATGACATCACAGCCACATTTCACTAGGTGAACAAGGACCGCTGCAGGTGTTCCATTGTTCCTGATTCCATACTTTATGAATAGTTATAAAGAGAGATGAATTTATGTAAGATATAGTGATTAGAAAATCATCGGGCGGCTTTAACTGCAAATTAAGTCGACTGTGATTTTGATGAAAAAGATCTCGTTGAGCTCCCGCTTCCTAATATTACCATAAGATCGGTAGTGATATTAACCGTTGGATGACGTAAGTAGCATCGCTTGCACATCTGGTCCTTTCGCAATTCGCAAGGACAGTGAAAGGATGAACGAGTTCGCATTCTTCTGAGAATGGCTTCGCGAAGTAACGGAGTAAATGGATTTGGATTTTTAATTCGACCAGTAAGAGCGCTTCTCCTTTCATGTAAAAAGTCACAAAAAGCTGCAAAAAGAACTGAAATAGCAGGTAAAAAGGAAAATATTTGAAAATATCTTTAAATAAATTACAATACTTTGCATTCCACGCAACTTTAACCTCTTTTCTAGCTGATCGAAATTAGTGTGAGATAACGGGTATTACGGTGCATCAGATAACTTGTGATATCAAAGGCTTTAAAATGCATTAGATTACTTTATCTAGCGTAAATGCAATGATGATTCGCAACACCATTGCATGGATCAAAATCTATCTTATAAAAGAGGCCAAATATGACTAATTGCTATCACCAAATTTGGCGATAACTGAGACATGTAGCTTCTCAGCAACGCTATACTTTTATCGTTTAAGGTGCCTTTCAAATATCAGCAACAATGCATGGCTGTACTGATGTACAATTATTTGAGTTGCGCCTGTGACAAACTAGATGACAGGTGTTACAAGCCACGTTCCAAGCAGGTATAAGAAGTGCACCCTACCCCAGAGCTAATTAACTTAAGATAAAACAATAGATATTGGTCATAAATAATTAATAAAGCGTGATAATAAAAGAACTTCAATAATATTCAGTGTTTTCAATATCAAACATTATTCAAGATATACGACCCCATCTGTCCTCTATTATGTGTTGCCAAGAAGAAGTGATCTGAGAATAATTGGAAAAGGTAAAGAAGAAACAATGCAATTGAGGATTGCCACACCCCGCCACATAAAAGGTAGCCACAAATGCTAAGGGGGTCATCATAGGGAAAATACGGAAATCATAGGGAAATTAGAAATTGCACTTAAAAGATTAATTTTACTGCAAAGTATGTCTTCTTTATTCTATGCCAACAAAATGAAACATACGATCTACACTTCAATGGTAGATAAAACATTCTCAAGAAAAAAGTAATCTGTATTTTTGTCTTTTTTCAGATTTGATTGCATTATTTGGAGCAATCAATATCAGTGGGACTGGAAGGATTGACAAGGATGAGTTTGCAGATTTGTTCTACCACTTAGATCTGGCAGTATCTGATGAATATCTACTTACATTGTTCAATGCTGCTGATAAGGATGGTAAAAATAATATTTACGTTAATCAAGATAATTTCAACTATTTGAGAACGATAGTTGTATGAATAGAGAAAGGTAATAGCTAACAAATGAATAGGATTCAGTCCTATACCCTGAAGGTGTACGGCTGCATGCTCTCAACTGCCAAATAAACGGGGGGGGGGGGTCCTAAGAAACAGGGGGATCGGAAAAAATCCAGAATTTGATAAACGGGGGTCAAAATAAACGGTGGGAGGTTGGAATTTGAGAAAAGGCTTAAAATAATAATACAAGGACGAAAAGAACATAAACAGGTTCTCACAGAACATAAAACAAAAATGTATACAGCAGTATGCTATTTTGCCATGAAAATTGAGCCTAAATAGTACTAACAAAGAAAGGATATGAAATGAGAGGTTTGTAGAAAAAGCAAATTTCCTTAAAATCAATAAACGGGGGTCCTAATAAGGTACGGGGGATTGGAAAAAAATCGAAAATCAATAATCGGGGAGAGCGTTTATTTGGCACCTGAGATTACGTACTAAGATCCTAGTGGCTCAGTGGGTGCTCAAACGCGAGGTAATGGATTTCTGGTAGTGCTGTGGTAGTCTTGTGTCAGCCTTGTGTGATGTGGTGTTTTTATTTTGATGGTGTTGCGTGAGTATTGTGCAGTTGTTGTATTAATGTTGTAGCGGTTCGTTATTGCATATATTCTAGAAGAGGTCATTCTGATTTCAAGTAAATTATTGTGATTAGGAAGTGGAGCAATTGAGATTGGAGATTTCTTGACGACATTCTACGACACGAAACTGCAAGAAGGAGTGCATGAAAGTAGGCTAAAAGAGACTTTTGAAAAAATGGACTTGAACAAAAATGGCTTGCTTTCACAATTCGAGATCAAAGAATGCATGAGAAAGAATTGCATGGACGCAACGGAACATATGATAAACGCAATAATCAAAGATGCCGATACGAATGAAGACGGACAAATCAGTTATACAGGTAAGGAAATAAGGCAATTATGATTAACTGGGCAAATTCAGTTACAGAAGTGCTATTGGGTGCCTAATAGAGACTGGGGGGG
>OLMO02000009.1:22378888-22393804 GCA_900291935.2 Cassiopea xamachana | reverse complement strand
GGGGGGTCGGAATGACTGGGAAGGTTGGAAAAATTCCAAAATGCTAATATGCCGGGAGGCGTTTGGAAAACAACCAAGATGCGATAGTTTTCACTACAAATTTCTATCAAAGTAACATTGCCAAATTCAAAGAATAAAAGAACACTAAACAAAACAACACACAAAAAGCGTGAATTTCGATTTCCAATAATGATAGTTTTTACTTGCAGACTAACGTATATCCTTTAACAATTTTCTTGGGTGAGATCTTACATGAAAAAATTAATAGGCAGGGGGTGGGGAGTTGGGGCAAAAATGTCCTGGATGGAAAATATTTGAAAAATTAGTAAGAGGGGGTGTGTATTAGACACTCAGAGGTAGTCCCGTATACTTTCGTGCGTAGGGGAGTGCCTGTTAGAATCGTGCGTTGGGAGTGCCATTTGCTGCTGGGTGAACAGTGAGCGAGCGTTCAGTCAGGGCATCGAGTCGGGTTCGAACCTTAGACCTTCCGCATGGGAGGCATGCACTCTAACCACTATGCTACCTCGCTCTAGGCACTGAAAAGTAAGTAAGGAGAATATATCCCTTATAAAACTGAAACAAAACCTCACCCATGGTTTTATCAGTGCCACTATTAATTCAAAAAGTACCTGATAATTCCTACTTACATAGACAAACTCATGCAAACTCAAAGATCACTACGTTATCTGGCTGAATCTTTCATACTCTTCCACTGAAATGCAATTATCTATCTCGATTCCAACAGAATTTCTCCAGCTGTGGAAGGTGTATGGAAAAAAGGTGACAAGGGACAGGACGGAAAACATGTACGAAGCAATAACGGGCAATGCCACTGATGGAAGAATAAGAAAGAGAACAATAGCGAGCCACGCAAATGAGGAAACCATGACAACTTGGCTGTGACTTGATGTAGAGAAGTTTGCAGCAAAGCAGATCCGTTTCAACATGCAAAATGTCTCAGTAGTGAGCTTCATAAATGCTATCCAGCTATAAATATTTGAAATATTAAAATCTATTAATGTATATTTGAAGTTAAAGTAATTCATTTTCAGACTGTAAATATTTAATTGGACTGGATTTTTATCAATTATTCATGTTCAACGATTAACTCTATATTCAGCAAGGTTCATCAAAATGTACCTTTAAGCATAATATTTCTGCAAGTCCTATTCCTAAAATTGATTAACCAAAGCTTAACCTAAATTTTGACAATCCTACGGTACGTAAAAACATGATGAGCAAACAACGATTATAGAAATCTACTTATGCTCAGCAAACCAACTGCTTCTAGCACTTAGTTTTGAGTCTATTCCACTGCGAAGAAGCCATTCCACTGCGAAGAAGCCATTCCACTGCAAAGAAGCCATTCCACTGCGAAGAAGCTATCTCCTATACATAGAAGTCTAGCGGGAACTGAATATTAAACCATTGTGAGCAATCATACGTTGCTACCCCCTTGCTAAGTGGATATAGAATCTAAGAATAGCTAAACGTTGTATATATTTAGTTTGTGTCCTTTACTAGTAATTATGCAAAGGTATTAGAAACATGGATAAAGTTTATGACGATGACGACTATAATGATGATGGCGAGGATGACAAGTTGATACAATGGCATCCTTATACTCATGGCATTCTTATACTCATAGACCTCCGAACCGGGGCCACAGGTGACAAGTGCTCCCCAACTTTCACAAATTTCTTTGTGAAGTGCCCCTTTCAGCCTCTATAGTTGTCCTTTTGTTTATAAGGGTGCCCCTAAATATATGTGCCCCCTATATTATTGAATGCCTCCTACGTCTCTGCTTATGTTGTAGCAAGACATTCAAGGATACTTGAGATTCACTGAACTCACATACATACTTAGTTCAATATCACGACTAGCAAAGCACGCGGGAAAAGCGGGAAGAAGCTGTGGTCTAACCGACGTAGGATATGGCTAGGATAACTCCTGAGGGACATCAAGCTCTTGATGCACTAAGAGGCCCCCCTGGGTGATTTTATTATTTGTGACGAAGTCAAGATATGTAATATGTTTATGGAACACTAGGTCCCAGTCCAAATCTTACTGAATTCCTACTCTCAAGTGCCAAATAAACGGGGGTCCTAATAGATAGGAGGTTGGAAAAATTCTAACATATAATAAACGGGGGGTCAAAATAAACGGGGGTTCCGAATTTGATATTTGGCTTTAAATGATTATAAAGCAATGGAAGGAACAAAAACAGGTTGCCATAAAGAATGGAGCTAAAATTTATGCAGAAGCACTCTAGTTTGCCTTGAATATCCCACAAAAGGGGCTGGGACCTAACGTAACTACAATAGGAAGCTAGACAAGGATATCAGTACATGATATCACTGCCACTATATCATTGTCATCATTACATTATATCATTGTCACTTTATCATTGTCATCATTACATGATATCACTGCCATTTTATCATTGTCATCATTACATGATATCATTGTCACTTTATCATTGTCATCATTACATGATATCATTGTCACTTTATCATTGTCATCATTACATGATATCATTGTCACTTTATCATTGTCATCATTACATGATATCATTGTCACTTTATCATTGTCATCATTACATGATATCATTGTCACTTTATCATTGTTATCATCACATGCTATCATTGTCATTATATCACTGTCATCACTACATGATATTATTGTCATTATATCATTGTCATCATTACATGATATTATTGTCATTATATCATTGTCATCATTGCATGATATTATTGTCATTATATCATTGTCATCATTACATGATATCATTGCCACTTTAGGAAATCCCTTTCCATTACCATTGAAATCTTGTGAATAGTAGTATTCACATAGCATCGCCTGGAATAGTATCACTGATATGTAGCTTTGAAAGCAAAGAGACGAAGGACATTCTATATGAGCAATGTATCATAAATCAACAAAAACATACAGAGAATATAAAAAATAGAATTGTTAACAAATGCGTAGAAAATTAGAATGTTTCAAAATTAGAATCAATCATTTGTGAGCATGAATATAAAATAAATACAAAATTCTAAGAGTGAAAAGTTAAAGATATAAAAGATATGAAAACGCAATAGCTTCCAAAAATCAAATTGGAACTACCAAATTGTGCACTTCTTCGCAGGGTTCATTTTTGAACCAACTTTACACTTGAAAGCTCTGGCAAAATCTGGACTGTTGGATACTGTGCCAATAACTCTAGAAAAGGAAAATAGAGCATTGGTAAATGTGTCTTTAATTAATGGCTTCTTAACAGCTCTGATGTGGATTATGGCAGGAATAGCAAGCCATTCAAAAGAAGGAGTAATCAAGTATTTTATTTAATATAGTTATATCCTAGTGCTGCAAAATCTGAAAAACACAATTCAGAGGTTATAGGTAACTTGAAAATATGAATGACCTGGTGAAAAATCGCACGCTAATGCCACCGCAAGTGCGAAGCTGGAATTGGAACGTGTAAGCACAATGTTGAACTGTGGTGCTACATATATCCATTTTTAAACGTTGTGATTTGGCCTCAAATACTGAGAGTGTCACGACTGTCACTTCTTTGACGTTCCTGACCAATGGTGATAAAGATAAAGGGAATTTAACACAGATTTAGTTCCTTTCAAATCTTTGTATTTTCAGTGTTGTCCAACAGGCTATGAACAATGCCAAAACATGGCTTCTTCTATAGCAAATCCCTTTCCATCAATATGTCCCCTGAATTCCCATTTCCTAACATAGACACCTCGCATTAAAGCGTAGCTGTATAACCAGGGGTGACTTCTAGGGGGGCTCGGGGGGCGGAGCCCCCTTTGTTAAAATTTTTGTTCATTTTGGGGGGCTCAGTCTCCCAAATTTCTATATCAATCTTGCCTTTCAAAGTGCATTCACTTTGCTTGCAATGTTTTGTATGGTATTGCTATGACGAATTTCCTCACTATTATATGGATTGAAATTTCTGTAGATGTTGACTATATTATAGCACAATTAGACTAAATTATCATGTCTCCATCTTCAAAAAGATGGTTGTGGCTGCAAATGGGCCATACCCAGTTTCTGATATTGCACCTAGAGCCCTCCTTGTTAAAATTGTTAGAAATCATCCCTGTGTATAACACAGCCGTCATACATCATGTTTCACTCTTTGATAGTCACCTATTGATAGCTAAATTTCTAGCACTCCAAAAGAATATACATACTTTTTTATAAGAAACATGTCTATAAGAAACATGAGGCTGAAATTAGGCAAAAATTAAGAAACATTTAAGAAATATAGGCAGGCTGAGTTTCAAATGACAACCTTCAAAAACTGTTCTAACGAGTAAATTTTTGATCAAACAAGCAAGAAAATAGAACGAACACCCATCACATGCCTCACAAAACCTGAGCATCCTTTTTCTTACATCACAATTGCCTAATCTGAGTTCTTATTGTCATTTAAAGTCTTTAACTTTAAGAAACATTTAAGGCTGGATTTAATGAAATATTAAGACACATCCAGGCTGAAGCCAGAGAATTCGTTCCTTATAAAAAAACGTGTAGTAAGCCAACATCAAATGACCATATTCAACTACACCCTCAGCTATTTGATTGAAACTGTAAACACGGTCCTAACTAATATTGGTCTTTCGGTTCGAATAAATAAAGTCTTAGTTAGATTTCTATGAAGTAATCGCGTTAGTATTCTATTGTACTTCCGTAATGAAGTAGAAAAGAAAAGGGAATCGAAGTTGAACGGGAATAACGAGGTTCATCCTATGTCCCATACAACAATACACAATTATATGTTAACTTTTACTTCAGACTCATAAGGGTCTAACTACAAAGTTAAATACAGTTTTCACATAGCAGACAAGATGGCGAATGGCATATTCTATAATCCACAGCGGCCAATCGCCTATCACCTATGGATAAAACACTATATCAATAGTGAGAAAATCAAAGAAATTAGAGCTACCTAAATTTTGGATAGCTGTGAGGATCTGTGACGATGTTCTTAAGCGTTCTTGCTTTTTCCTGAATAACGCACCATACCTAAAAAAGAATGTAGACAAAAATACAATTCACACGTCAGATCCTTTGGCGTACAGTTTGATAGACGTTCTATTCATTCAATTCTTTTCTTTCACTATCTGCAACGAAGTGCGTGAGTCAAACTTTGAAAAAATGATACCTTTCCCAACTTGCTTCATGGATGATACCAAAAGGATGGGTTAGCAAATGAATAAGCGAAGCATGGATTGAACAAATGATTGAATAAATGAATAAGTGAGCGAGTGCAAAGGCAAATGATTGAATAAATGAAGACACAAATGAACAAAGAAATGAATGAAAAATGATTAATAATCGACTGTACTTCCAACCATTCGTCGGTAATCGCACGACAAAAAACGTATGAACGGCCAGACTCATGCAATGACTAGATGGATGATTTGATTGCTGGTTAAACTTGCAGGCATTAACTCTGCTGGCTCTGTTTAATTTAGTATGCAAGGACCAATCCATCATCTTTTAATTATCTTTTTCCTATACATTTACTATAACAGAGCTTGCTGCTGGGATTATGCTTTAGTTCTTATTTAGTTTTATACACACGGTATCTTTATCACAGCGTTGTTACCTTTCGTTTTATTATTACTATTACTAAAAAATTCTTTAAAGTTGGTTGTACATACATATAGTTGTCTAAACTAATTCATACCAACTACTTACAATAATACAAAAGTTAAACAATAACGATAAAAAATAAATGGAACAAAGAAGTAATAAAGTATTTCCAATCTAATATTTTTCTTAGGATCTCACAACATCTTCATTTACAGATATTGCAGTTATATTTATCCCCATTCTATTCTTTGATCTTTCTTCTAAATATCGCAGTTGAGGTGGTAGGTTGAGGCCAGGTTCTCAATGATCTACGTTAGCGGGATAACCCCTTATTTTTCAATTTTACATTTGTACCAATACTCTAATTATCTTTCTTCTACACATTTGCTACAGTAGACTACACCATGCTCTATCGGCCTTGTTCCCATTGCCACTCATTGCTGGGATCATTTTTTATCTCTCATTTTTCCATCTCTATTGTGTCTATAAATGCAATGTACAGGAACCCTAAGGCAAGATTCTAGTCGCATGAGGATGCCCTGTTCGCATATCTGCACAGGATAATTAGCAACTATTGTCGATCATAGCATTTGTGCAACTTCAGGCGGAACCCATGGACTACACTGGCGGAACTCTAGTGTTCCTCGGCATCCTGGATGAAAACCACTGGATCAAGTGTAGCCTTACCTTAGCAAAAGACACAAAGAACAGTTGATCATCTGATAGATGCTGCAAGCCGGGAAGTGCCTTTGTCTTCGGGTGCTTTGCTAAATGTTTTCTAAATGCTTTGTATGCCATTTTAATACCTCCATTATCAGCTATATTTTCACCGCACGATAACCTGCCATTCATCTAAAAGAAACAAAGAATTCTAAAGTCAAGTCTGGGAATGAACTCAATCGAAAACATCATATAAGTTCATAAGAGCAAAACCACATACTCTTTGGCCCGAATAGTAGGGGGGTGTAATAAGGGGAGGGTTAGCATTTTGCTAAAAAAGCATGAACGGGGGGTTGTTAATAGATAGGGGTCAATGATTAATAGACAGTACGGGGACCCAGGCATTTCAAAGATATAACAATTAGTTATTAACATTGCATAAGCACAAGGTACATGGCTTGTTTTGATTGCCTTACTTGTTAATATCGATTTGCTTTCACACAGCCACCGTATCTTATTAACTTTTCTTTTTAAAACTTTGAAATCTTTAGGTTAGTGAAATGGTAGGTTGGAAATGGGTAGTGAAATGGTCAAAATCTGCAATCAGAGGCCCCGTACAATTCAGTGCCAAGTAGTAGCTGTAACTTCAAACAACAAAACAAACTTACATGCTTTCCGTATATTGAATAACTTGAATACTGTTTTCGTATACAATCAGCTCTCCTTTCAAACTTCTTTATATCCATCGCATCCCACCATTGGTGTAGTCGCCCATCCCCGTCATATTTCCTCCCTACGTATATGACATGTCAATAAATACGGAAAGAAAGCAAACATTTGTTTAAATGCATGAATGAGTGGGCACATGAGATAAAGAGTGAGACAGTAAATAACTAAGTAATTGATAACGGGCGTGGATGAGAAAGAACATGAATCATAAAGGATTTAGGTGGGAAATTGTGTGATGAAATTAACACGGGTGAGAAATGGTCTGGACAAAGAGCCCCCTTGATGAGAAAGAGCATGAGTGATTAAGGCTCTGGGCGAGAAAGTGTGTGGTGAGAAAGAGCAAAGGTATTAACGGGTGTAAGCAAAGAAGTGTATAGTGAGAAAGAGCAAGGGCGATAAAAGGTGTAAGCAAAGATGTCTGCTGTGAGAAAGAACAAAGGTGATAAAGGATATGGGTAAGAAAGTAAGTGGCCAGAAAGTAATGAAATAGGCAATTAAATATCCATATTCTCGGATAAGTTTAATTTCTAAAAATATACATTCATACGTAAATTGGCTGCTCTCTGGTAGCCAGATCCACCAGCTGTCTTGAGCCTAAACTGGCCTAGACTGTAGAATTTCTTTATTTAATTCTAAAGGGAGAATAATGGGGCAGATTCCGTCAAGACATCTTAATAGGAGGAGATGGACTCTGTATGGCTATTTCTGAGGGAGGATAAATACTATTCATTACCCACCTTTGTCGTCAAATGCATGAGTAATTTCATGTCCAATAACTGCTCCAATCCCACCATATTTCATCGCACTAGAGTTAACGAGCAAACAAGGAAATTCTTCGAAAAAATTCGCAAATCAAAATGGCTTGATAATCGCATAAATTTTTCTTTAGCTCATTCAGAAAATTGATTGCAAATGAAAATGAGCCATTGGTGAACAAAATTCAGGCTCATATGCTTTTTGACTGAGAATTTCTTCTTAGCATTATAAAATGAAAAACATCTTTATAAATATCAACACAAGCTATTTCGGGTCGTACAATGTTCATGACGAGACGTAACAGGGATATCCCCAATTAGACCTAAGTAGATAATAACAATGCAGTGGTAAACACTATAACAGCTTGGGGGTAGTAAGACTTTAAAGGGGAATCCCCGCAAAATGTAAGAATATTGGATCAGAAATTCAAAAACCAGCAAAATTCGAGCGCACTTTTTAGACATAAGATTGACAATACCATGGCGACATTTTGTTCATTAGAAAATGGCACTTCACATGGGGATTCATGGATTTGTCTTCGTCATTTTCTTTGATTAGAAAACGTTCTGTTTTCGTAGCAAGAAGAGGGTTCTACTAAGAACAGCCACAATACACGGCAGCCACGACAAGTCCAAATTCAAAACTCGAAGAGTAAAAACTATAAAAGTATAAAAATAACGGTAATACAAAAGTAACAAAAGAAGTTACAAAAGTAACAAACCTCGGATACAAATGATGATAAAAGAGCGGCTGAAGAATACCAGCTGGGAAAACTGTCGAAAAGGAATGTATGGGTATTCAACTGGTTGCTAAATCCAAGGTACTGATCAACAACTTAACAACACTCACCAACTATTGCTTGCAATCTTATGATTATGTTCAATATGACATATTCAGGGTCACTCATACAGTACGTACACGCGAGAAAAGCGAATGTGAAACACGTGTGCTTTTGCTTACGAGGGGGCCAAGATTTTCGAGGATTTTGAGTACATACTATATGAATGAGAACATCAAAAATTGTCCACAGAATCGTTTCTAAATACACTAGTGGTAAATTGACTATCCAACAAATACAATAGTCCATAAAACAGCGGAGAAAGAGTGGGGTGTTCAATACTTGAGACAATTTCCTGTCTTGGTACCACTGTGCAAAGACAAAAGCTTATGGATAGGCCCGTATGCCTGCTAGAGAAGAAGACTATTATTGGTTTTATAAGGAAAGGAACATAGCTCTTTTGCTCAACAAATTTATCTCCCCACTGCTAATACTAGGCTCGCATTCAATTTTGAATAATGGAAAATGACTGAATACAGAATGAGGTATGAATCGAACTGAGGGGTATTTCGTATGGGAACTGAAGATCCTGGACACTCAAGCAATAGCTCAGAAATATGTATGAACGCACTGTAATTGCACATTACCTATACGATTGTAAACTTGAGAGTAGAAAGCGTTGACAATAGAAGGCCCAGAAGTCCATCTACAAAAAAAGTCAAGATATCGATCAGACATACGAAGAATATTGAAAAAACATTGATGAACTCTTATTCACATTAATTGTCAAAATCTTCAGGCGTTAATACATTAAAAACCTGCATGTGAGAATCTTCATATAAAAGAAACTACGGTCGGAAAGCGAATAATTTGATTTTAAATAATAAGAGCCTTTCAAACCTGATATTCTACCTAGTTGTTGGGGACATGAATCCTTCTAGTTTGCGCGCTAACGGTCATTCCCCAAAGGGAATCTAAGAGCATGCGTAGAAGGCATATTTTCAGTTTGTTTCATTGTGGGCAGCGCAATGGGATAGTGCGTGGCTCGCGCATGGCAATGGATTCCCTAGCCAATGATTGGCTTTCAACTTCAACGGCATAACAATAGGTTTTAACACTAGCGGCAGTCCTCAGTATTCTCAACAACTAGGTTCTTATTAATAGTTCATTTTTTCTACTGGTAAATGAACTCAGCCTATATGCCAATCAACCCCTTTCATAGATGCTCCAAAAATAATACATACATTTTTGTGATAGATAGGTCAACACATAAAGTCTTTTAACCACAACGCTTTGGGTGGCTAACTGCATTGTTGTCATAGTCTTTCAAATACTAGATTGTCAAATATCATTTTTGCTTGCATTTTTTGGACTTTGCAATAAGAACCAGCCAGCACCCTGATAACTGGAAATGCCTCAACGCATAAGAACAGGCTCTATTCAAAATTGTAGGTTCTTTTATATGTGGGTTATTACTGCATACCAGATATTGTTATTGTATACCAGATTTCAGACGTAAAATTTTCCGGGATGTTAAGGGGCTACTCAGAAATTATGTAACGCCTAAGGGGTGGGGAGTATGCTCAATTTTGCTACGAACTGTTAAGAAAATTTAGGGAGTATGGGGGCAAACCTCTTTGCTATGTAACAGAGATTTTTTTAATGTATCTTTTCTTGCAACTACATCAAAGTTGAGCGTAAAAATCTAACGCTGTTTATGCATGCATGAATCCTCAACTTTCATTAAACATTGCTGTGAAATTGCATCTTGTCTCGGGACCTACGCAAAAGTACCAACATGTCATATTTTGTGCCAAATAAATGGCCGTATGATATCACTTTCCCAAATTAGAACATTAGATTTAGTGACTATATGGTACATGAAGGTAATTGACAATATGAAACATAGGCAGATAACGAAAACAATGATGGGGGAACTTAATACTCGAAATGCTACGCAACAGCGGGGTGAATTTGATACGATGCACTACAAGGGGTGCGTGGGTGGTTAAAAGGGCGAGTTTGGGTGATATGTATTAATTGAATGGCCCCTTAATAGATTATGCCATTTGTATCGACCATTGCGTCATTAAACGTAAATATGATAATGGTGATGATGCTTAAAGACCTGGGCTTTACACATATACTCACAATTTATCTGAATAACTTACAGTAAACGATATCTACATATTAAGTCATTCAGACAGGGTCTAAACTAAACTACTTATGCTTGATGCATTGTTTGGAATCCAAAAATACATTTTAATAGTTCAAGAGCATATTACCTTGCTCTATCCCTCTTTTTGGTGAGAAGTCGAATTCCATCTTTCCGATTGAACACGTATAGTTTCAAGCAATTGCCAAGGTAATCCTTTTCCTTCAATTTTAACTACATAAAGAAATTTGAAAGAATGTATAGAATTGGTGTTAAAATGAAAAGTGAACAACGAAAAATTTCAAACAAAAGAGATATGAAAAAATGAGAAGTCTGTAAAGAAAACATTTTAAGAGATATTAAAGCTCTAGGTCCAGGTTCAGGTGGGGCTATTGCAGGCACTGCTGCCCTTGGCCCGCTACATTGCGATCGCGAAAAAGTCCTCTCCATTGATTTCTGTTCAGGGCTATCTCCTTGCATATATCAAACCATTCCTTATCCCACACTTTCAAGGTCATTCTGGGTGTCTTGACTTGGCTCTTAAGTTACTCTTAAATACCTGATTGCCGCGGGGGTCAGAATAGTCGGGGGAGTTGGAAACATTAGAAGAAAATAGCAAGTGGGGGTCAGAAAAAGCGCGGGAGGGGGTGGACTAAATGTTTTGAAATCTACGGCAATACTGCTATGAAGCTCTCCAAGTTCATACATCAGTCGTCTATGACCTTGAGTATGTAAGAATCACACAAGTATTACATAAGTATTGCTGACAGATAGGAAGATTTGCTTAAAATATATGTTTCTAACTTCTTTTGACAACTTTTTGCGCAAAAAACTAATAAGCGAGGGGTTTCAATAAGAGCGGAGGGGGTTGGAAAAATTTTTAAAAATTAACTAGCCGGGGGGGGACGGCAGTCAGGCACTTACGAGCTGTTAACTCTAAACCTGCATTAGACAAATATATTTAGAGTTCAAAAGTAATGACATTGACAAATACTTACACCTGCATACATTTTGTTCAGTTTCTTATTGCTTAAAATGAAATCTGGGTAGGCAATCAGATCCTTGATAGCATTGGCCTGTACAACAAAAGAATAATTAAGAATTAAAACTACATCAGACATCGAATTTTGAACTTCTAAGAATAACACTTTTGCAGATATATAGTGATGGAAATAAAGACTGGTGGTTGGCGAGAATCGGCGAGGATATAGAGGTACTTAATATTCGGAGTAAGAAATCGATAGAGAATTCTATCGTTTTTTCATTTTCATGTTATGTTTGAAAATATGCAGGGTATCAGTATCAGCTAAAAGAAAAACTGTTTTAAAACTGCCCAGCAAAAGAAAATAAATTAGAAAAAATTGCTAAATAAAATTCTATCGATTTGCTACTTTCAATATCGATTTGTTGCTGCTATCTATTCTTCTATGAATATCTACTATCTATTCTATCGGGTCTATGCAGGGGTTGTTTTAAAGAAAAAGCTGCAGCTGCACAAAAATCCAGTGATGCTATGTTGAAGAATTAAATCCTGTTTCAGATGGAGTTGAACTTCCTGCTTTTGACAAAAAGGGGTAAATAAATGCTACTATTTCTCACAACTTCATTCCTAGTTGTGTTCCCCAATCATTTTAAATGCAAGTCTACCGCTTTTATCGTCATCTATTTCTTTATATACCTTCTTGGTTAGATAATGCATCTTTGAGCTGCATAGTTTTTTCGCTTAAACTGTACACATTTGTTCAGAATTGCAAATTTTGTGCACATACTGCACGTTAAAATACCCTGCTTCTATCGATTTGTTGGTTCGAATATTGAGCACTTCTGAGGTCCAGCCCCAAAATGGCACGGATAAGGTCAAAAGCAAACAGCTGCGTTGGGGTTTTCTCCTGTACTCAATTCTTTTTTCGTTCACCGGAAATACTATTTTTATCTTTAAGACAAACTTTAGCTATTTCGATCGCTAATTGTCTCAATAGTTAACGGTATACCAAAAATTAGGAACTGTGAGATTATCAAATGAATTCAACACTTAAATGAAACAATACATCAAAATGTGATCTGAAAACATTTGATTGAAACAGTTTCAAANATGACATCCTTTGAAATAGTTTTATAAGAATAGGTGGCAAATATATCCAAATATTTGACATAAATATATAATAAATACTACAACGCCAGGTTGTCATAGGTATGAGTATGTAGTTGAAAGTTTACGCTATGTAGCAATACATTGAACAATTTTAACAGAAGTCACTTACTCTCAGGTGCCAAATAAATGCCCCTGCTTATTAATTTTTTGATTTTTTCCAACCCCTTGGACCTTATTTGGACACCCCATTTATCAAGTTTATGGAAAACTGACTTTTTATGAACTCCTGATCTCATTCCATTTCTTTGTTAGTACTATTCACGCCCAAAATTGAAGGCAAAATAGAGTAAATATTTTAGCTTTATGATTTATNTGACAACCTGTTTTTACTCTTTCCATCATTTTATAATCATATAAAGCCATTTCTCAGATTCCAACCACCCCCGTTAGCTTTGACCCCCCTGTTTATTATGGCCCGCTGGTTATTTGGTACTTGAGAGTATGAGCAAATAATGCGACTATAAGCTCTGGCAAATAGGAAAACATATCAAATGTAATATAAAATATTATATGCATCACATAATATATCACACATAATATATATAATATTTATTTTGGAGATGCTAACTGAAAAAAAGTGAAGTGAAGAATCATGAAATGAAAGGAACCTTTATTCTTGCTTTTCTTTTTGTTTTTTCAGCCATCCATCTAACATTCTTAAAGTTGGATGTAAATTCTGTTTTTAACTCCTTAACTAGCCTTTTTACCTGAAAATCACAAAAAGTTATTACAGTTGCAAATAAACATGAATACTACAAAGGATGGAAAAGTTGATGAAAAAAGAAACTACTAAATTTACTGAGACACCAACAAATCAATGCATTAAAAATTGATCAGATATTTCTGCAACTACTCAAGGCAACATGATAAAAAACTGCTGAGCTAGTATAAAACAGAATTAGTAAGTAAAGTATACATGAATGAAAAAATGAACTGAAAATGAAATTGAAAAGCTCCAATACTAAGGTTAACAAAAGCACAACCAGCATGAAATTCTCAATGACATCGTTAATTTCATCAGCAGCCACATCAATATCTAATATTACTACCAGCATCATGGTCATGATCATTAAAAGATAAAAAGAATGTATGATAACAAATTTGTGCCTTGTCTTCATTGCTATTTGTTGCTGACATTACCCTTTATCTGTTATTTTCACATTTATATTGTCTCTACAAATATCTTACCATGAGCACACAGTCTACTATTCTGTTACAGAACACATAAATGTGTAACAGAACACAATTCTCAAGCTGCAGGTAAACATGCCTGCTCCTATGGTAGAAAGTGGGGTTCTTCTTTTGGCAAAATGACCAGATTACATTGGAAAATTGACCAAATCTTCAATTTCTGTGAGCTAACTTGTACCATTTTATCATCAAGAGGTGAGTAATTCCAAAGCCTTGCCCACCCCACCCAATCTCATTATTGATAGAAAAATGTATGCCCCACACACCCACCATTAAATTTCTTAGGAATAATCCTGCATGTAAAACTGACAATAACATGCCTCTTTTACAGCAAACTTGCTTTTGAATCTTGTATCCACATAGATGCGCCCATAAGCAAAGGGCATCACAACAGACGCCGCACTGGTGCATGAATCCCAAAATGGTGCCCTTGCTTTCTGTCCAGAGTAAACTTGTGAAAACAAGAACCCCTCATCCCTATACTTCTTGCCACCTACAGAGTTGAGGGCCAAGACAATCTTCCATAGCACATAGTTGGCAAGAGTTCTGAAAAAAAATTCATGAAATGATAGCAAGGACCAAATTACTTCCTTGTTCATTGAAGAATAATGCTGTGAACTACAATAACCACATATTACAATAAAAAAATTAATAGTGCAAAACATGCATGAGAAAAATCCTATGAAGGGATCTAAAGCATTCAATAGCATGAATGGGTGCAAGAGGACTTTAACTTTAGAGAGATGTAAACTTTCTAACTGAATGAACAGGGTGATTAGAAAAGCAACTAGAAATTTCACATATAGGGATAAAAATTTATTCTGATGCAATTTATAAAAAAAAACTATTGTTCCTTCTAAGAAACAGGATTCAGTG
>OLMO02000009.1:22356906-22378870 GCA_900291935.2 Cassiopea xamachana | reverse complement strand
CCCCCCCCCCCCCCCATTTACTACTTACTATTTTTGTTTACTTTATTTTGAGTAGGTTTTTATTCCTAGCTTATTCAGCTAATTTAGGCCTACTATGCATGCCACATCCAGGCATGGAACCCCTAGTTTAACGTCCCTTCCGAAGGATGGCGGAGTGAGCTGTTTCGGTCGTTCATCTGGAGGTCACCCATTCAGTTTCTGACCGTACACAGCTATGCTTAACTTCAGTTAAGCTAATGGAACTGGCTGGGCTGCTTGGCCACTCACCCCACTAAACTACTCCTACATGTTCTATAGTATGCCCAAGAAATTAAAATGACAGCATCATTGGTGTTCAGAATTTGGGTGGAAAAAGATACTATGTGAATTATTGTATTCAGTTTTTATCAAAAGAAGTACAAAATCTTGGTCCTGAAGGTTACCCATTGGAGGCCAGCTTACCATCACATTTTTTCTAGCAAATAAATTTGGATTGTAACTTCATTGAAAGAAACAATTAACTACATACTGCTTTTTAGTACTTCGCAGTAACTTTGCCAAGTGTTTGAAATAATCTTCTCCAACAATGCCAATTAATTTCATACTCTGCTTATTTAAGCCAGCAAGTTTCAGTTGGGAATTAAAGAACATGTCCCAGTCAATCTAGCATGAAAGCAAAATATAGGCATCAATTTGCTATATACAGATGAATAATGAGAAAAAACAAATGAAATAGATATACAGACTCTGCAGCACTGGGTATGAAAAATTCAATGAAAAAATTCTGATTAGAGAAGTTTCAACCAGTAGCATGGCCACAGGGGGTTTGGGGGGCAATTTCCCCCTCCACTTTTGTTGAGATGGTGCTTGGGATTTTGTTAAAACCGATGAGAAAATAGGTAGGTGGAGGGTTGCAAATCTTCAGAAAATTAGAGGGCATGGCCAAAAATTTTCATTTATGCCCCCACTTTATAACCCTGGCCATGCCTCTGGTCTCAACAGAATCCTTCTGTTTTAACTTAATTTCCAAATACTTCTCACTTCTCCAAATAGTCCTAGAGACATGTGCTATCACATGTGCACCTATCCACACAGATGAAAAATCCACAGCATGCGCAAAAAATTGCCCATGCAAACATCATTGTTAACTGTGCAATCACATCTGCTAACTAGGAACTTCATTGTCACAACTGCAAAACTAATGACTGTCACCTTTTGCATTCATAAGTCTGTTCTATCTGGAATGAAAAATCTTGCGCTGCACATGCAATTCTAAATAGTCAAGAGTGTAGACAAGGGACATGGATTTCTGATGAGATATTGAGTATAATAGATTGCAAGCCACTTTTATGTCGCATGTCACACTATTAACAACATATGTCATATATCATGCAAAAAACTGACTGCAACTGATTGGGGAAACTGTTAAATAAGGAAAGATTTACAGGCAATATGAATTGTCATTGTCATCAGATCACAAATGCTTATGTTATCAATTTGGACATGCAATTTTTATTTGATCAGAAAACTGCACAAAAATTAAAACCATTACTTGAGACTTTTGAGCAGAGTGTCTACAATATGCATCATGACAGAAATTGATAAAAAATGAGTAATATATGTTAAAACTTATCATAAAAAACTAGTAATACATAAGCTGGCTGTACTAACCTCTGGACAAATTCTCTTTAAGTACCTTACACTCACTTTCTTGTACGTCTTGTCATCTTGCCGTAGGACTGTTTTTGATAAAAATATACTTGCTAACTTCTTTTCAAACATATAAACATCATGTAAGGCTTTAATGTGAGATTTCTTGCCATAACTCAACATTCTCATGACATTCTTCATTAGCTTTAAATATGCATCTCTGATCTGAAAAACACAAAAAAATCACCATATAAGATAGCTAATTGAATGACAAGTACCTTTACATTGGGTACATTAATCCTAAAATGGTCTTAGAATCTACTTCAAAAACATAAAGAGAAACCCTATTCATGACAAAAATCCTAGACATTAACATTGTACTCTGAAAACTAGCAAAGTTAGCATAGAAGACCAAAACAATGAGAAGAAACTGATTCAGAAAATTGTGGTAATCACTGGGTTTTGCCTCATAAGATACTTAAAATTAGAAGTTCTTGGTTGAGAAACTTAAGGCCTAAAACAGTTGCCATAATGGAGCAAGATTAGGCATAAGTGGATATAGACACAGTTTCTTATAGTAGATTGCCGTGGCATCAATTCAAATTGTATGTGTAATCAACTGCAAAGTGTGTCCTCAAAATGTTAAGATAAACCATCAAACAGTGAGGTTTCTTCATGAAAACAACAAATCCTAACAATAAAATGATAGCACCAGGAGAATTACCTACTTCAGTACAAGCTGCCCCAAAACATACCTTCTTTTTCTGTTTATCTTTTGAGAGATAGTATACTGATGGAATTCCAAGTCCAGCTTGGCTCACCTGAACAGAATACCATATATATTAAGCTAAATTACTGTAGAAAAGGATTCATTATACACTTACAAAAAGAATAAACTTTCTTTAAAATTAGTGCACCTGCTTGGCCTGTTGTTTTAAGCTCAGCTTATAGTTGAAAAATTATAGCTTGAAGTAAAAAGCATTAAGGGCCATGCATAACTTGCAGTTGTACATTTGCTGAGGGCTAGAATTCTTCCCTAAATGCTCTAAGTGCAAAATATTTGCTTCTTTAAGGGAAAACCTGTTTACAGCTGACCTTGATGTTTGACACAAAACTATTTGATCAGTTGTGATAATGCAGTATAAAAACAAAGGTTGCATGTAAAGAAAGTTACTACTACACAATTGCTGATGCAGATAGCATCATCAATGCTTATGAATGTTACATAAACTTTTTGATGAACTACTAGGACTTATTGAAAATTGACTGGCTCATCCCAAAAACTATGATTTTCTAATATCTCCTTTGGAAAGGTAGGCTGTTACTTTGGATCTTAGTAATTATTATAAAGGATTTCACTCATTTGGGCTTTTGAGTGAGCTGGCCATATTGGAATCTGGCAAAAGTCTGCAGTGGAGAACGCAAAGCGTGTATTTTGATCAAAATACCTCTACAATGGCATTTAAGGATAAGGAAAAAAGTAGAAGTTTTTCAACTCCTTAATTTCCTTGATTAAGAGCTATCATGCCCCCAATTAAATTTGCATAAGCATGGTTATAGAAAGCCATAATTGTAAGGAGAATTAATGGGGATTACAGAACAGACATTCTGGTGCCAGACTGGAAGTAAAAATTATCAGAAAAATTATGAATTATAAAACAGGCTTTAAAATAGAGTAACGAATCAACTGAAATCTACCTAATGACAAATTATGCAATACAATCAATCAATTAATCAATCAATCATTCATTCATTCATTCATTCCATCAACAATTCAATCAACTATATCCCGGTCCATTCCTAAAGTAGGTATGGGGTAGACAATTGTGAAGAATTTCCACCTGAGTGGTGTATGGCCTACAAAAATCAGCATGAGGGGGTCAAGCTTGAAACCTTTCTTTGTTGGTAGCCCCCAAAAGTTCAAAGAATATACTGGTGATGCGTCTGGTGACAGTGTCATCATCAATACTATCAAAGAATATGATTACTACTATTTTGAAATAAAATATTTAAATACGACCTAAATGTAAAAGGGACAATGGCTTGGTTGGTCCTCTAGCACTGTTGACTTTAGAAACCAGTAATTCTAACTTGTGACACTAATATTTCACACCTACATTATACCTGGCTGTAATGGAATTTGGCTGATTGGTTGTGGCACAGAAACAGGTTTACAAATGTGAACTGACTTCCTTGGGTCTCACCATTGGAAGCCCCTTGATTGACAGCCACTATGGCTATTGACAATTAACTATGGTCTGCATCTAAAATTCATTGTTGTATCATGCATTGAAAACTACAGACATAAAGTTTCCTAGGAAAAGAATTAGGGTTTTGTAATGACAGTACATTACATGTGTCAACAAGTCAACAAGGGTATTTGCAAGGGCATGGCTAATCACCTGTGGAAAATGACAAGATCTAGATAACAATTCTGTGGGAAAACCATAAAGTTGGAAAGCCACTTTTGCTGGCAACTTTTTCATTTTCATTTTACAGGGCCCAAGAAGAAAAATAAAATTGTTGCACTTACAATCACCTAAAATAATATTCAATCTAAAACTGCAGCAATACAAGCCAAAATCAAACACTATTTCATTCATTCAGAAATTGGAAAAAGTGCACCAAACTCTCTATCATAAAAGGCTACCTGAAAAACATGTATCTCTGGATCTTTCTTGTCAAGTTGTACTGATGCGCTAAACAAAAGAGCCACTGGTAGGGCTGTTGATATATCAATAAGCTTCCTATTAAAGTTCCACTTTTTTGGATTCCATTTTCCATCATCCATTGGCCATGGCCCATACTTTTTTATGATGGCTTTCAGACCATCCTCCTCCCCCTTGTGCTCCAACCTCATGCATGAATCATAGAAAGCTTTCACCTTGTCAACTGCTTTGACTCCTGTCAACAGAAAAATTAACAGCTTAGTCATTTTGCATCTAAAGTTATATGCTTTCATACTAACCCACAGATAAAAATACTCTAAATAGAAACAATGAATAAGGCAGCAGAGATCTACAAGAATTATCAAGTTACCAGCAAAATAAATAACATTCGCAAAAGGACTAAAAACAACTGCGATATGATACACCAGAGATAACAAGCCACAAGAAATACAAACTGGAGAAAACAGCACTTTCTTCTGCTCTAGAGTACCAATTTTCAAAGCTAAATATTGAAATGAAAGGGTACATTCATCTAAAGAGGGTTACAAAAAGAGTGCTTAAGGTCTTGGTTCTATGTTATCTGGAATACACTCAAAGTCTCAAATGGCTGCAGCTTTTGAATAAATTGGGATTTTGAATTCAAACTTATTTACTCTTCATATTTTATGGGAAGGCCAAGGATGTTTGAGAATGTATGCATTCTGAAGCAACATGGCTACACATTGCTGATAACCTAGGTGGTCTGATATGGAACAAACCTGTTGAAAGTTATACAACCAAAAGTAGAAGATAAAAGGTCATAGAGATGAGTGAGTAGGTATAATGATGCTTCTCTTAAAAAGAGGCATTTCAAACTTCCTATAGGTGTATGCAGTATACCAACTAAAGGAGAAATAGAAACTTGATAGCTATATAAATAATGAAACTAATTTGCTTTGACATTGACATACCAGAGTTTTTTCCCATTTTCAGCAACACGTTATGAATGAGGAATCTATTTTCTCTTCTTAGTATCTCAAAAGACATTGATCTTGTCATGTCTTCAAATGGCTCATATGTCATTTTAAAATTCCCACAGACATAGTTATAAAAATCATCGCATGGGTCTGCAGACTGGTTCATCATGGAGATCATTTTGCCAGCTGCTACTACACATTCATTATCCAGACAAAGAGCTTTCTTCCTGCCACTTGGATCTGCATGCCTCTCATTATTATCATCTTCATTTTCATCACTGTCATCTTCAAAATTGCCACCATCATCATCATCATCATCATCACCATCATCAAAGTCATTTTGTCTATCATCTATTTTAGATAAAATGAAGATGAATAGAACCTAAGCAATAATGAAATAAAAGATGAAAATATAAGGTACAAAGACTCCAACTTTGCAGTAAATAAATGTCTGAAAAGCAATGTGGAAAAACACTCTAGACTACCAAGTAATTGTCAATTTAGCATGTGCAAATGTGTGCCTACACAGGCACAGATCAATTTGCACATGCAATAGATTGCACTCACAAATAGGCATTCTTGCACTTTTTCTGGCAACTTCAGATTCCAACTTTGTCAATTAGAAAGGCAATCACTTTTATAGTGAAAGCTTACTTCAGATCTTAGCATATTTACCATAATCATTACTTGTGTCTGACTTTCAGAACCAACTCTTAATCTGATGATGAAGAAATGCTTCGAGCTTATTGCATACACTATGATAGTTTCCTTGTTTATACTATGGCAGTTTCCCTGTTTGAATGAATTTGTTTCATAGATTTTTTCCTTTACACTTCTTTTCATTGTTTCTTGATTTGATCTGAGTGTACATAAGCCCTGTTTACACTACACAAACTAACCCAGGGCAAACACCTGGGTTAGATTTTCTGTAGTGTAAGCACAACCAACCTGGGTTCAACCCATTTCAAACTGACCCTGCAACAGAGGTGGGCTTGCCCTGAGTGCGTCCCAGGTTAGCTGCTTCAAACACAGTGCAAACACAAATCAGGGTCAAACCTGGGGCAGCTTTATTATTTGCACAGGCGTGTTTCTAAATGGTAGCAAAGTGCACCACTTTTATTCAACAGTTTTTACTAACAGCTATATTGAAAATCAAAAAACATTTTGCTAAAATGAAGTTGAAAGAAATGAAGATGGCTAAACTATGGGCGATCTACAAGAAGATAGCTAAACTATGGGTGAATCCCTTTATCTTCTCTAGAAAGAAAATATAAGATATCAACAGCTTGTCTAGAAGAAAGGGAAAATGTTTAAATTGTTTTGCTGTGTAAATGCAACAGGGTTTGCCCCAGGTTTGCCCTGGGTTAAACTAACTCAGGCTGGTCCCAGGTTAGTTTGTGTAGTGTAAAACAGGGCTATATGTAAAGATTTTAATAGAAGTGTGATCGCTTGTGCAAAATGATTTGCAGGTGCTAAGTACCACATGTACTGTATTTTCTTCATAACAAGGAGCAAATCCCCCATTGCTATTCCAACCCCCCCCCCAATCATTAAATTTAGAGAATTTGGAATTAGTTCTCAGAGAATGAGTTTACTGCAGTTGGCAACCAAATAGAGACAGTATACAGAAGTTGAAGGAAAAGTTCAAAAAAGCAAATTTCAAACATTTACTTCACCAATCTGTAATTTCTATTTCCAATCCCACTCATTGTGCCACCCATTCATTAGCCCCCTTTATTCCAACCCCCATTTATTCTTTTTCCAAAAATTTTTCATCCCCCAATTATTATTACCCCCCAACCCAATTATTCAGAATTCTAGAGTATTTGAATTCTACATATGATATACTTTCTGTTGCAAATCGAGAGAATACAATGAAGGCCTTATTCTGCTACGTGAACCTACAGAATAATAGCTCTGTCAGGGGGCAAAACCATGCAAAACTTCTTATTTGGAGGGGTATTGCCCCCTCATGTCCCCTGCAGGTGCATGCCTACTGACTAGCATCACTATCGAAAATCTGCGTGGCCAATGTCAAATTTTCACAAGAAGCTGTGAACGTGTTGCTTGGAGACGAAGGACGAAAGGAAGAAGAGCGTTAGGTTCCCAATCATTATATACTTGATTATTACGCAGATGTGCTGTTAAGTTTACAACACTGCTAAATGCTTTATGAAAGGCCTACGACAGGCTTTAAGAGACCATTCTGTGCTTTTTCAATAAAATGCAGCAGCTGTTTAAGTGTGTATTCCTTGCGTTAATCTCATAGCAACAACAACGCACACAAGGCAAGTACCGGAATGTAAGACAACGGGTTCTGCAGCAAACGAGAAAGCAAACTTCGCAGTTTATGTCGGAATTACTAAATAATCACTTACCATCCTCATAAACTGTTATTAAATCGTGTGAACGTGGTTCTGCCTCTAAAGATAAAAGTAGTTCTATTAGTAATTATTGAAAAGCAGTCAAACACTCGTATTTTTGGCTTGGTTTGTTGTTTTGCAAAAATGCATGAATGTTTGATTATTAGTAGATGCTATATGAATATGCAAAGGTTTTGGCAACCATAAGGGAGATAGCTTTCGCTTTATATACCTATGGTTTCGAGTTACATATAGACATCGGGCGTATATACAGTATAATCAAACCTCACTACAAACAACGCACCAGCAAACTTTGTACAGCAAGAGAGATAATAAACAACTGGTGTAAGAACGGCAATAAAACGGAAAGATACCAAGTGAATACTCAAGCATCTTGAGGGCTAATTAAAAGCCAAAAAGAAAGCACATAAGCGGAAAAAACTAATTCATGCTTCTTAAGACTCTGATATTTATATGAAATACCAAGTCAGAAAACAGTTCATAAATGTGATAGCAATTTGGCATTCTATACTAATAAACTACAATAAAAGTGCAATATAAAGAAGAATACAATATCTAATGCTACAACATTATTCTTACCATCCATAACATCGCCATCTTGATTAATAAATATATCATGTCCTCTAATGTCATGTCCATACAAGCAGTTTGAACTTGTCACCAGTGCCAAAAAACAAAGCACCCATATTAAAAGAAAGGAAGGCCCACTTGAGCCAAAAACCTTCATATTCGACGGGTTTGAAGCCAATTAAATTCACTTTTCATCTCTGCATCTCGTGCTTCTGTGCCTTGCTTACATCATTTGATGCTGTACGCAATTTTCCTATTCCCACAACAGGAAAATAGTGTTCCGTCAGGCGTGACTAACTTGATACTTGCAAGCCTCGCTTTCAATAATTATCATTATCATAAGTTCCAATTTCTTTTCACTTTTTTCGTCCTTGACGGGGTAATTTCAACTCTTAGGTTGCATAGTCTACTCCATGTATGGGCAACCTTTTTTCTCATCTGGACCAGAATTTGTGTTTTATCAAAGGCCGTGGGTGTGGAACGGAAGAAACGTGATAAAAAATTATGTGCATGTGTTTTTAGGAGACAGAGGTATACCATGGGCATTTGTCAAATATTCCACCACGATTTTTGCTGGTAGCCAATAAAGTTCAACCGTATTGCAAGGAACACTCTTGAAATACTTGATAAAACACACTTTATGGTGTTCTTTATACTTGGAATAACCTTTAATCATAAAGACCCAAGTTTAAAAAATTTTCACTACTTTATCAGTTCAAAGGAGGGGACATGAAAAATTCTTCGAGGTCCGGATCAAGACTCTGCGTACCGGGTTTGGTGTGCAGGCCACAAGTTACCGATGCATGGTATACTTTGGTGCTACAACCTCAATCTTTTTCACTCTAGTATATGGTGAAGCTTGAAATTTAGAAGCAATTGTTTCAAGTCAAGCATCTGCCTTCACAGTCTCATGAAAATTATTCAAAAAATAGAAGAGGACATACTCTTGCACGAGATGACGGTGGCAGGATGTCTTCTTCAATTTTCAATGAACCAGTCTCACATTATCTAAATGGCAGAACTATCAACACAAAAGCGCAAACATACAACAGCTCAAGTAGCCGCTCTCAAGATAAGACTGGAAATAAAATATGCATTCGTTTTTGAATTTCGCAGAAAAGCAGTATTAGTTATGTTCTACAAACTAATTAGGGATCATTCTCTTGTTACATAACGCTAAGTTTACTCTTTTTGAGATCCTCCCTCCCTCTCTTGTAACGCTCCTCCGTAGCATAACCCTTCACATGAATGAAACAATGACGTACAGATCAAGATACCAACCCCTTCAGAGGCGATAGGTAAAGGATAAATGATTCTCTCTGTTTCCATACAGCTATTGTGGTAGCCAGTGGCCGCCCCATGGCGGGACTGATGGGGACTTGTCCCCCTCCCCACTTCTCGCCAAGATCAATTTTATAATTCGTCCAAATACAGTGAGAAAATGTTAGGGTAGGGGTGAGGGACCAATTTACGTCATAATTTTAGGGTGTGGCACCAGAGATCCCCCCCAGTCTCCGACCTAGTTTTCCTGGCTTTGGTGCTATTTGCATTGAACTTTCACTTGCGTTTCACCAGAGGGTAAAAAGGACAGCAAAAGTTCAATGACAGATTTAATGTATCAAGAATAATGGCCTGGTTGCGGAGAAGTATTTTACTGACTATTGTTAGGCTATCGCTTATCCCTATACTCGAAAATTATACCTGTTCGTTGAAGGAAATACTTCTTAAATTCGTAGCTGCTATAAATGCGAGTCTTCGTTGTACTTTTTCTCCTGGGATACACTTGAAGTTTGTGAATAGCCCCCTCTCAGTGAGATTTCCAGCGTTTTACGCTCTTTTAGGAATAGCTTTTTGAGATTCTTTCCCAGCTCCAAACGCAGTAACAAATAATCATTTATTAGGGGAACCATCTCAAAAATCCTGGTCCTAAATTTGTAGCGATTGCACACTATATGTGAACCCTAATTACACGTTTTGTTTTTACAGCATTTGTTTTGAGCCAGGGATGGCTATAATTATCAAGATATAATATACCGACAAACTTGAAAGAGTCGAGTGTCGACTATTTAACAAATATTACTGACGAATTTAACTGGGTGATGAGTTTTTCAGCTTTGACAAGTCAAAAGATTGACAAGCAGTTCTCTTTCTTCCCATTAGGCTGCCTATGGAGTGGCTTTTGGATACTGGGGGCAGCTGCCCCAATGACACCCTGTATGCCAATCTGCCACTGATGTTGCTACATTCAAAGGATTAATTTTTCTAATATGACGTCATGTTCTATTAGGCATGCGTCCTGCAATTGAAATCATATTGAATTTAACCGCGGGAAAAATGGCGGATTACTCGGATATATAATAAAGATCATTAAACGATCGAGAACTACTATTTAACAAATGCTGGACGATTAGCTAGAACTTTGTTCATGCCAAAATGCAGCACATAGCTGCAAGAGGAGGAGTTTTTCCTAGATCGGGGGCCGTTGTTTTAGGTATATTATCAGTATATGGCCTAGGCATTGCTTGGAGCTGTCTCTTGGCTTTTTCTCTTTGGGCAGTTTATGTCGTATCTTCAAGAATCGTTGATGGTGAAATGGAAGGAAGAAATTCAGTTGAAAATTTAGAGAACCCAAAAAGTCCTGATGCAAAGAAGAAGCGAATACTCACGAAGAAGAAAGAGAAATATGAAAAGAAAAGAAGGAAGCCTGCTGATGAAGAAGACGAAGATGATATTGATGTGGGACTTAAAAGGTCGCAAGAACTTGTTGATGAGAATATGTTCGGCAACATTGATTATGAAGCAGCAGGTGCTTACCATGGTGTCTTCGCTATGCCCGTCTCAGATTCTGGCAAAATGACGAAACGAAGCATCCCAAGTTTGAAGTCTCCGCAGCCACTGCTATATGCATTTCATAGCCGCATTTCAAAGAGGTAGGAGAAATAGCAAGTTGAATTTCTTTACCGTGCTAAAAGAAACAATCAAACAATATTTTAATTACTATAATCGCCTTTACATTAGGAAACTTTTGAGGTTGACAGTCCTAATACTTTAAGTACTAGAATCGCCTTCGGAGCTCTAGCTTTCTTATTAATACTCAGCTGGCAGCCAAGAGTTTTTCTGTGCCCATTGCAAAATACTTGCAGTGATGAATATAGAAAGAGGCATCGTAACCCACTAGATGATTGTCTGATCATTAAATGGGTCACTATTCTTCTACACATCCAGAGGTCTAATTCTCCACTATGGTTGCTATTTCCTTGTTAATTCTAAATGCAAAATCCTCATTTAAAGGAAAAAGTGGTGGATATAGCCCCAAGTCTCTAATGACATTGGTACAAAATTCCCCATGAACATCACTGCAAGCAATTACTGTTTGGAATATTGCCTCATATATATCTCATTCATTATTTGGGCAACCCCAACCACTGCACCAAGTTTTTTGTAGATTTAGTCTAGAAAGGTTGAAATTTTATAAGCAAGGGGCCCATATAAGAGTGGGTGATTGGAACTTGTTTTGAAAAAAACTTGACTTAAGTCCACCTGATAGTTCCACTTGTCAATTAATATTCACTATGAGGTCTGAACTCATAAACCTTGTATTAATTTTTTGTGCTTTATTTTTAGGGAATACAATCACATGTCACCTACTGTACTGCCAGACAGTGGCTATCCACTGTCACCTAGAAGATCAGTTTTTGATAGTTTGCAAAATCGCTCTTTGAATAGTCCTCTGAATAGGTCATGGACTGTCAAAGAAGCCAGTATGTTTAGGGCACAAGGCTTAGAAGCTCATAAAGCAATTTCTCCATCCAGTGGAAGATATTTCAGTAGAATACGACATGATTTCTCTCAAGAAAACAGAAGAGACTTTGAATGGAGTGCTGCTACTAGTACCAGGTTTGTTGATCATTGACATGATTTTCTTTTGGTCCTCCCTTTGACTTTTTGCAATGTCATCAAATGATATGTTAATATTTTAGGTTTAGATCAAGCAAGTTTGCAAGATCTGTATACCAGGCCTGTCATCTGTCAGCTTAACTTTTTTGTGAATACTTATTTGTTGAGCTGCCAACAGATACATTCTTTTTCTTTGTTGATTTGGATTAGTTGGTGGGAGATTTGTGTTTCTGAAAATTCTCACCATGAGATATTTTTTCCTCAATGTGCCACTGTTAATGGTTTTCCATTATCTATTTTTCCTCTGCTCTGTGTACCTATTTTGCAATACACTGGTGAAATGGCCCATCTAGGGTAGAAGGTTGCATTGAATGTAAGCTAGTAATGAGCACTCGTACAGAGCTTTCAATAACAGTTGAAGTAAACAGCTAATTGTGCATAGTAGGGGGTTTTATCCTGTGAAGGGTCACAAGTATTATGTGTACTTTTTACATCATTTCAAGTCAAAATAGATTGCAGTTTTGGCAAAAGTAGCTTGTGATAAATCACTAGTAGCTGCCTCTAGTTAAAAACTCCTCTTGTAGTTATTGGCTGTAATAATGCAATAAAATCTTGATATGATTTTGCCTGGCCATGCACCAAGTGTTAGAATCCAGAATACTTTGTGATTCAGTGAGCTGTTTATAGAAAAGCGTAGGAATGTCAATCATGATTTATTTTAATTTGCAATTTTCCTAGCCTTTCTAGCATTTTCCAATCAAAAACAGAAATTGTTATGTAATTATGGTTTATTAGAAAAGAAAGATCATTGGAAACCCGGGAGAAGACAAGATCTGGAAAAACAGGTGACCATTACACCAAAGAAGAAATTGTTAAAGTTCTACAAGAGAAAACAGCAAGGTATAAAATTTATCTTACTTATTAAGTAATTTTATGTAATTGGCTCATGTTAATATCTGATTATGTCAAATGAAATATATTAAAATCATGTGTACTTTATTCATCATAATACTCATTTTAACTGTTATTCAGAGGCTGTGGTTTCCATCTTCAGCATTAAAGTATTATCTATGCAATAAACTTCGCTTCCAATAAGTGTTGAAATTGTGCTACTAAATATTAATCTTTAATGTTTAATTTAAGTAAAAGGAAAAGAACCATGCCTGATGCACTAGATTCAACCATTCTATTTCAAGATAGATATAGCAAGAAGAGGTATGAATTGTATATTAGTGTCCTTCTTACTTTGTCATGCTGAAATTTTTTATGAGAACAAAAGCAACATATATTGGTAACTGAAAAGTATTAGGCATAATAGAGGTTACAAGCATGTAACTGCAGTAAATGCCATGGAGGGGCAAAACCGGGCTGTATAATCACTTTAGAGGGCAAAAGTCTTTTTTTGGAGGGGGCAAAACCATGTAGAATTTTCATTTGGAGGGCATTACATCCCTGCGCACCCTTCAGGTATGTGCCTGAGAAGGGGTAGATGCTATGGAAGAAGGGATTGGTAAATACAGTAATTGAGATTCAAATCATTGTGCTATAGGAACTTTTAAGGTATATTAATTGACAAAAAAGGATCTTCCCAAGCACTTATGAATGGAGCTAGGCTGTAATATCATATNCCATTACACCAAAGAAGAAATTGTTAAAGTTCTACAAGAGAAAACAGCAAGGTATAAAATTTATCTTACTTATTAAGTAATTTTATTTAATTGGCTCATGTTAATATCTGATTATGTCAAATGAAATATATTAAAATCATGTGTACTTTATTCATCATAATACTCATTTTAACTGTTATTCAGAGGCTGTGGTTTCCATCTTCAGCATTAAAGTATTATCTATGCAATAAACTTCGCTTCCAATAAGTGTTGAAATTGTGCTACTAAATATTAATCTTTAATGTTTAATCTAAGTAAAAGGAAAAGAACCATGCCTGATTCACCAGATTCAACCATTCTATTTCAAGATAGATATAGCAAGAAGAGGTATGAATTTTATTTTAGTGTCCTTCTTACTTTGTCATGCTGAAATTTTTTATGAGAACAAAAGCAACATATATTGGTAACTGAAAAGTATTTGGCATAATAGAGGTTACAAGCATGTAACTGCATTAAATGCCATGGAGGGCAAAACCAGGCTGTATAATCACTTTAGAGGGCAAAAGTCTTTTTTTGCAGGGGGCAAAACCATGTAGAATTTTCATTTGGAGGGCATTACATCCCTGCGCACCCTTCAGGTATGTGCCTGAGAGGGGGTAGATGCTATGGAAGAAGGAATTGGTAAATACAGTAATTGAGATTCAAATCATTGTGCTATAGGAACTTTTAAGGTATATTAATTGACAAAAAAGGATCTTCCCAAGCACTTATGAATGGAGCTAGGCTGTAATATCATATTGGTAAAATAAGCTTTTCCATTTTTTTACTATTTTGCCTGATAATGATCTTCATAATTGGCTGTTTGTTCATTTAAGTAACTGAATTCATTTTCCATGTTTACCCAATCAAAGGCGTCTAGTGAAAGACATTTTTGATGAATCTTTGACTGATGTAAAAGAGAATGAAAGCATCAGTAACCAACAGGGAAATATGGGCATGATAGAAGCAACAAAAAGTGAAGAAATATCTGCTGAAAGTAGTGAAGTCCTTTCAAATGAAAGCAAACAGGATGGCATTCAAGCTAGAAATAAATATGGGATCAAAGAAAATGAAGTTGAGTCAATTACAGATGATGATGATGTTAGTTGTTTTTTCAAGATTTTTGTATGATGTTATGTTTGTATGTATGTGCTGGACATCCAAAAGTAATTCAGATGCTTTGGGGCAAAAAATGAGGCACCCTGTAAGCAAAGTGAGCAGAGAAATAGGTTTGGGTATCAACCCTGAAGATTACTGATTTTCTTACTTGAGCCCCTTTGAGAACCCCGGACCTATAATACCCCATAGAATTTGAGGCTTTGGGACACTTTGCCTCCTCTGCCCCCCTCTCAGAGACTTAGGTTCAGTCTTCGTTGTGAGCAAAGTAAAGCACGGGTTACCAGTAAGCATTCAGGGATTTTTGCTTCCCACAGATTTTAGCCAACATGTTTTGGAAACAAATGGCTAGCCATTTAAGCTGGTAAAACCTGTACATGCTTGGCGTAACTGCTGATAAAACTCGCCAAAACTCTCCAAATTGCGGTTGGCAAGATTCTATTAAGGTTCGTGCTCGCCACAGATCTGGCGTAAGAATGGCTCGACTGTGGTCTGGACGTATTGTATTTACCACGCACGCAGATGATTTTTTATATGCAATCGCACTGAAAAGAGAAGTTTGTCATTTGCTTCCAGCATGTCAGGAAACAATGTAGAGGAAGTAAAACATCGAATGAAGATCAAATGTACACGCCAGCATGTTGACCAAGTATTTATAGTACCCATGGCCTTTCATAATTAATACCTTTGAATTTGATTTTAACAGCAAGCTCCTAATAACAGATGTTTGTGTATGCTAAGAAAACACGTGCAATTTGGTTTGCATGTATTTGGGTGTGTGCGACCTTATGCGCTAAATGTTGAGGACAAATAGTACGTACTCTAGAGTACTAAATAATCGGAAGTTGGGAGTAATGGGGGGAAAGAAAATTTTTGGAAAACTAATAAAAGGGGGGTGGAAAAGTCGATGGGATAGAAAACAGAAAACACGGATTCAAATAAACACACAGTTCGCTTTTTTAAACTTTTCCTTGTATTTCTGTACGCATTTTCTAATATTTTGTGCACTGCATTGAACTGATTCTCTGAGAGCTGATTTCAGATTCTCTGAATTTAATAAAGAGGGGTTGGAATAGCGACGGGTGGGTGGAAAAATTTGAAAAATTAATAATCGGGAGGGGACGATAATTCGGTATACTAGAGCATGTATGTGCTGTATATGTATATTTAAATCACTAGCAAAGTAAACTGATATTGGTTTGTAGATGGAAATTGACAAAGCACAATCAAAAAGGAAGGCTGAAGAAAGCATTGAAGCAAAGAAAGGGAAGAAAACCCGAGAAGATACACCTGATCGTAGTAAGAGAAAAGGTTGTTATTTTTGTACTTTTTAATGCTATGACTGGCACTAAACTGAGCTGTGATAAATAATTTTTAAAGCGTTTCCAACATTTTGCTTCATTCTCTTGTACAGTTCTACATTACTATCTGGTATAATTCCACTTCTGGTTGCATTTATCCTTTCATTTCATACCTAAATCTTACCAAATAATTTTCCTGCTATTTCCTTTCTTACATCCTTTGGTCATCGCATTATAAGCTTTTGAATTACGCAGCTTTTTTGTTAGAACTGCACAATTGATTTTAGAATTGCACATTTTTGTGGAACTGCACTTTTAACAAACGCTGCAATGCTCTTTATAGATGCCAGTCAGACTCCTATGTCTGGCAAAAAAACTAAGAAGGCAACACCTGTGCGATCGATAGAGACTCAGACACCAACGAAGTTTAATGAAAGTAACACACCCAAAAGCAATGCACGATCACGCAGTAGTTTGAAGGTAACAGTCAGTCTTGGTATATTGTTCATTTGTGGAAGTTGTTTTACATTCCAATTTCATTGCCTACCCGTGTTTCTTCGAATAGAAGCCACCCTCAAATAGAAGCCGCCCTCAAATATTAGCCGCCCTCAAATATTAGCCGCCCTCAACTATTAGCCGCCCCCAAATACAAGCCACAGTTTTGGACAAGAATAAAGAAAAAGCCAAAAACACTTCACGTTTTTTCAAGAAAATTCGAATGCACTGCAATGGTTTCAAAATTGAATTGACATGAGCCCATTATCATTCGGGATGATCAGCTGACTAGTCCATTATCACATTATAACCCGACTTGTGAAAAAAGTTTCTAAACAGTGACAGCTGACAAATTACCGAGAGGGAATTGCAGTAAATGGAAGCCACCCTCAAATAGAAACCGCACTAAGCAGTAAAAAAACAAATAAAAGCCGTGGCTTCTATTCGAGAAAATAAGGTATTCAAAGTTGTCAGTCTATTTGAGTGGACTTCAATAGTAAGACGGTGACAGAGAAACTTCAATAGTAAGATAGTGACAAAAAATAGAAACATTTCGTCAATCTTGTAAAATCTTTAGGAGCGTAGTCCATGAGTGACATAAATTGTTAATTCATGAGTAGCATATACTGGTACAGAGAAATTGTTTCACACTAAGTAGCATGTGGCAAAGAAACTCTACATCTAGCCACTGCATTAGCTTTATATACCAATTGAAGCCATATATTAACAGCAGCTGTTATATTTTGACACATTTTAAACCGGGATTTTTAAATGAGAGTCAGTAAAATTAACTATTCTGGCCATTTGATTAGTTAATCACGCAGAATATTCCCCAAATGGGGAGCTCGCCAACAGCCAATCAAGATTTGAGCCCTATGCTGTTAGAGGTACGCTAGCAGCAAATCAGAATTCATTCATTAGTACATCTAGCATATTTGAATTTTCGACCTTTGACTTAGTATCTTCTTCTTCTTTGTAGACTCCTTACAAAAGAGTGTTCGTTTCTGGATTTCCATCTAATTTAAAGCCTGGCTCAACTGAAAAACGAAGAAAGGTTCCCATTTTCGGTGGCAGTTTAGGTGGGAATGAAAATATTGAAGTACGTAACGAAGCTTAATTTCCTTATTCATAATCTCCATTGAATTCTTTCAAAATTTCCTTTGGGTTTCTGCCAACATCAGATCTTGATTGGCTAACAGAGGAATCACCATCAAAGGAATCCTTTTCATAATTGTCACAACATCATTGGCTAATTACAGAGAGGATTCCTTTGATGGTGATTCCGTCGTTTGCCAATCAAGACTTGACGCCAATGCTCTCTCTGCCCCCCCAGTCATAACTAATTTTTAAGACAACCCTTGATAGTCTAGTGAAATGATAATATATTTTGTCGGACAGTTTAGACTGCAAATCTTCATGTCAGTGATATTCCTGATTCACAGTTGTGCTTGCCAGATGTGGAGATAAGGAAAATATGTGGTGTCGGACATTTTTGGAACTTTGATCAAATCAGTTTGATTATCGTTGACAGGGCATTCGTTGTTGAGGGGGATCATTAGTTCAGCTGAACATGAAGAGACTGGGCGTCTCACCGTCCTGTTGTGAATCAGTTGCGATGAAGTGCCTGGTGAAATAAAAATTTCTTAGCAACCAAGGGGGGATCGTTGGACATTTTCACTTGCTTTGTCTCAGTGTTACCGGCGGTTTGAGTATTAGAGTCGAAAACTTCCGATGTCCAACGTCTATTTCCATCCCTGCTTGCAAGTAGATTATTCCTATTCAAAATGCCTAAATTTGTTGCCTATATAGTACTTCAGCAAAATGCTCAGATTCGTAGGAAATAGTTTCCACAACGTATCTAGTGACCAGTTGATTCTCTAGTTTGATTAATAAGGACTTTAGTGACAGTTGAGGTTTCCTCATGCAGTATTAACTTTCAGCTGAAGGTAAGAATTATTTACTGTTTAGAGACCTATCTATACTGATAAATTCGTAGTCATCATGGTCCTTGTTTTCTTAGATTGGATTGGAAGAGTATGGGCCTCTCGGTGTTACAAGTGCAGCATACGCAGCTGATAAGCAGGCAGCGATGGAAAGAGTTATGGCATTATTGGGTGGAAATGATAGCAGTGAAGATAGAAGCGTTTCATCACTTGAGAATAGTAAGAGAATCTATCTTTGTTGATTGATAGTTCACCGCTCCATTCTTCTAACATTTCATCTCACCATGTCTACTTACCAAGTCATTTCACTATGAGAAATAGGCGAACTGACTTACTAACTCATTCATATACTAAAGGACCGACAGTAAGTCAGTCTGCCTAATCCTTATGCAACCACTCATTCAGTCAACTATTGCGTTATTTTACCTGGTTTTCTGCATACCCATCTGTCTGATGCTCTGTCTGGTGTTCAGTAGTTCTTCCTTGTTCTTTTTGTTCCTCCCTGTCTCTTTATCAGTTTCCTAAGTATTTTTCTTTGCATTCTCCTTAGTCCGGCAAAATTTCAATTTCATTTGCATTTTTGCACCCTTTTTGATCTATGAAAAAGTATGCTTGAAAATAAT
Organism: Cassiopea xamachana; assembly: GCA_900291935.2. Taxonomy (NCBI): domain Eukaryota; kingdom Metazoa; phylum Cnidaria; class Scyphozoa; order Rhizostomeae; family Cassiopeidae; genus Cassiopea; species Cassiopea xamachana. The sequence continues at coordinate 22,359,641 of OLMO02000009.1, read as the reverse complement.
GAATTTTGATATTCAAACAATTTCTTTCTGTAGTGATTATGTTATTATCAATTTCCTATCTTTCTTTTTCTCAGCTACAGCTTCAGTAGCTACCAGCAAACCAGACGCACAACCATTAACATCAAGCAATAATTCTGACACACTTATAAAGTCGACATGCAGTACAACAGCATCATTTACCAAACTACCTCAGATGATGTCTTCCCAGCTACCAACATTTGGTTCTAGTACACTGCCTGCTGGTACAGATGCCTATACTGATGGGACTATTAAGTCACCTCAGCAAAGTGACAACTCACTCGCAATAACTTCTATTGATAGTAACGCTGCAGCCACTAGCACTGCATCAGCTACTCAGGCAAACCCGATCATTTCAAAGTCACAAGATAATGCATTTCCTCTCTCTTTTGGTTTGCAAACTACACAAACGACCACAGCAACAGTACTTGCCTCTTCAAGTGTGCAATCATCAGCATCAACAGAATTTGGGCAGACGCAACGAAGTGATCTTACTTTTGGTGGATTTAATTTTGGTTCCAAGTCCTCTTCTAGTGCCTCAACTACAACATCAGCTTCCAGCATCACTTTCGGCCAACCATTAAATGTAGTTTCTAAGCCTCAAACCAGCCAATCTCCAGCATCATCTACTGGGTCAACAGGTTTCTCTCAACTAGCCCAGCCTGCCAATTCTGGATTTGGGGGATTCAGTTTTGGTTCATCGGCAAGATCAAGTCAGCAATTGCCATCACAAGCAAACAGCGTTGAAACTCAATCATCTTCTGAAGCCAGCAAAACGGTTATAGGTTCCTCATTTGGTACAGATACAGTGCAACAGCAACCAAAACTTGGCACTGAAGTCCAATTACCGCTTGCTACATCAACTTCATTACCATTCAGCTCAGTTACCAAACCAGGTGGATTTAACTTTGGAGCAACCACTTCCTCTTCATCCCAGACTTCATCAAGTACCACATTTGGAGGATTCAACTTTGGGGCTACCACCTCATCTTCTCAACCTTCATCAAGTAGCTCATTTGGTGGATTCAATTTTGGAACAACCACTACTTCGTCTGCCCAGTCTTCGTCAAGTACCACATTTGGAGGGTTCAGCTTTGGGTCACAATCAAAGGCATTGACTAACAGTGTTTCCATTTCTTCCAGTTCTGCTGTAGCTTCAGGGACTAGTTTCAAATTTGAGGCCACTAAACCCACTACCTCTTCTGCTTTTGGTAGTTTTTCATTCAACTCAACACTGGTCTCCCAAGAACCGAAAGCTGGAGTGTCTGTGGTAGGCTCATTAAATAACAGTGCAAGTGTAGGCGTCAGCAGCCAGACAAGCACAACTGCTACGCCATCAATATTTAAAATTCCATCAACCACAAGTCAGCTACCATTTGCTCCAAAAATTTCCTCTGAAACAACTAATTTGTTTGCAGCACCTACTGCATCAGTTGGATTTGGTTCCCAGCCTCAGTTTGGAACTGCTCAAAGTAACTCTATTGGGCAGCTTTTTGGTACACCATCATGCTCTCAAACACCCTCCTTGTTTGGCACTTTGACTCAAAGCAAGAACAGTATTGGTCCTAGCTTTGGGCTGTCATCTCAGAGCTCCAGTGCAGGAACGTCACTTTTTACTACTCCCTCTCTAAGTGGAAATACAAGTGGGAACTTTTTTAGTGCCGCACCTCAAAGTTCAAGCTCTAATTCTACAATGCTTGGTGCTGCCTCTGAGAAGAACGTCAAAACAGATTCAATATTCAATACCGCAAATCAAGGTAGCCAACAGAGTGGATTATTGTTTGGTGCACAGCCTGCATCTACTGCTGCTCCATTATTTGGTGCGCAAGCAACTGCAAGCTCTTTTTCATTTGGTGCCAGTCAAAGCACACCAGCATTTGGGGGTGCACCCAACACGACTTCAGCAGGTACAGGGGGAGGAGGATTCTTATTTGGTTCAAATCCCCAGAGCAGTTCAACTAGTGCTACAGCTATTGCACCATTTGGTCAAACCAATAATAATGCATTTGGTCAGGTCGGAGGCCAGAATAGTTCTGGATCAAATCCATTCGCAAGCAGCTCTGTATTTGGCCAGGCACCATCAGCTGCAGCAGCAACAACAACGTCATCTGGATTTTCATTTGGATCTACTTCAGCTCCTTTCGGCCAGACCAGCAGCAATCAGTCATCATTTGGAGCATCACCAGCCACCTTTCAGCCAATCACAGACCAACTACAAGCAGGCGGTTTCAACTTTGCATCAGCAGCGGCACAGAGATCTGCCTCATTCTCATTTGGAGGCACATCTTCAGGTGGCGGTAAGTAAGTTTTGAGAAGTGCTCTAATGTGTGCATAGTAATCTACACGTTTTTTTATAAGAAAATCTTTCACTGTTTCAGTATTACAATTTTCTAGGGACTTTCCTAGCTGTCTTGCACATGCACATTAAATGGCATTTTAAGAAACTGCATATACACCAAAGATAATGATAGTTCTTTTCCAGTAATGAATGTTCCACCGTTAAGGAATAGTGAACATAGCATATGTAATATTTTTTATACTAATAATTGGAATTTTAAATGCAGATAAACCAATCGATTTTCTTAGGCCCATATAATCCAATATCTCCGGTATATATATATATATATATATATATATATATATATATATATATATATATATATATATATATATATATATATATATATATATATATATATATATATATATATATATAT
>OLMO02000009.1:22337489-22354265 GCA_900291935.2 Cassiopea xamachana | reverse complement strand
GTGTAAATTACTTTCGTTACGTAACACCAAAAAGCTATTAAGCATGCTAGATTGCAAATACATGGAGATATGTAGATGAAAATTTGACTGCATAATCTTAATGTTACTGAAATGCCTTGGGTATGGAATCAGACACTTGAGTTTTGTTGTTGTCATGGAAACAAACCCCAAGGTATTGGATCCCCAGTCACTAAAACAATACTTTCGCCATTCACAGTTGCTTTATGTCTATAAAGCTCTCAGAGATTATTTAGTGGACAGAGGAATTTTTTGAATTTTTGAAATAAAAGTCGCAAGTGAGCTACGCATATTTTGCCAGCTTATTTTTCTTCAGTATCACGTGATTCTAGGTTATTGATTAATTTATGACAAAAATTACGCTTAGATTAGAATGAACTCAAATCCAGTTCACCTATGCAGTGGGAATTTTTCAAAGAAAATCAGGGAGTCAGAAGTGCTGAATTTGCCAAGTGTTTTTAAAGTAGCCGAGTGTTTATTGAGTAGAAGTGTTTTCATAATAAAACAGTTTATTAGAGAATTGTGGTTTGAAGAGCAGCCATGGCGTAGCGGTAATGCACTCGACTCAGACCAACATGTCCCTGGGTTCGAGGCCTAACGCAGGTCATTGGTGACGTCAGGAAGGGCATCCGGTCCTAAATGCTCGTGTCAGAACTTGAGCCCTCTTAGAGGCACACTCAAAGCCCCAAGGAATTGGGAGAAACGGAGGTAAAATCGGGAAAAATAGTTAGAGAATTGAGGTTCGGTTAGAAAGATTGTTTTCTTCAATAAAAGGACTTGTATTTAGCCTTTGGTACATTACAACTTTAAACAAATAGCACGTTGAAATCGCTACCTGGTTCAACGTAAAACTACCGAAACAACTTGAGTATGGTCTTTGCTTTGGAATTTAACTGGTACAGACGCATTTTTTTTGTTATAGGACAAATAGTTTGCCACATCCACGTTCTTTGTACGCTTTCATAGCAATTTATTTCACTAAATTAAGAAACCTATAGAACTAAAATGTGGCCAGGAATTAAGAAACTTTAGTACCAGGCGTTGAGCTAGGTTTCTTATAAAAAAGGGTGTAGGTATGTACCTTTGTGTAAAAGCCAGTAGTGGATGTGTCTCCTGTAGGGGGTCCCTTGCAAGACTACTACTCAACAAAGAAAGGGCATCAACTCCATTGGAACAGGCTACTACCTAGGGTCACTGGTGAATCCAGGGGGCCATGGCCCCCAAACGGTAATACTTCCCTATTCCTAACAAGCAATTGTGTTAAGATACTTCCCACATGAAAAAGACAATAAAAATAAATCAGATAGGCCCCTAAAGCCCTGCTCTGGATACGCCCCCGTTGGGGGTGGGGAAATCCGGCTGTTTGAAAGTGAACTGCGGAGCACCCAACCGGTTACATTCAGTATAGGCTTTGTGGATTAAAGCTTGTGGCGGAAGCCATCTGGTTGGAGCACCACAGCAAATGAAATTTGACACACGGTGAATTGGGTCAGTGATAATCACCATGGATATGGAAGAGTTCGACATAACAAGGCTGTTGTTGAATCATATCTCGGAGTGGTACACACGCGTAAAATGCCAGTTGTTGATAACTTAATACGTGCTGTGTTTAGCAAAGATAATAGAACCGAATCAATTGAGAAATATTGTGCACGACGTCTTGAAATCGAAGCATAATGGGTATCAATTTGAAGCGTAAGTGAGCCATTACTTTGATGTCTTATGTCTGAGTTTGTCTTGGGTAGCTTTGGGATGTACTTGTGTTGGCTTCATTATGCACACACGACTACTATAATTTGATATCGGATTTCTTGGAAATGCCGCATACCGCTTTGCGGAAGTATGGTATGAGCACATTTTGTGCTAGTGATAATCACAATATCGTTCAAAAGCAGGCCATGATGTACAAAACTCATCACATGTTGCCTGGGTAAGAGGTCGGCAATAGGATCTACTAGAATCTTGGCCGCCTTGATTTCTTTTGCAACTTCAGTGGTATTTTCAAGTAGAATATTAGGCATATTTCCAAGGATTAGAAAGCATTGCCTATGGCAGCTTTGCCAATTTGAAATACGAACGTAATCCGCTTATGGATGAAGAACCATGATCTCGGATTGATTTCACATCAGTACATAGGAAAATGCATGACTATCGAGAGAATATCGCCAGAGAGGAAAGTAAATGCAATATTTGTTTGTGCATAAGAATGACTGGGACAGGATGCGGGTCAGGTATTTGCATAATTAAAGTGATTAAACTTTGTTGATCAAATGCACGTCTTAAAATCAAGTATACTTTAGTCAATATCATCTATGTCAGTCATTTGGAAATCGCATAATGGCAAATGAACATGAAAGAACAGGTTCATTGTGGTCAAAAGCGTCAATGTGTTCATTTTAGCGCGTGGCATATTATTTGAATCTTAGGCCAAGCCGGTGAAATTAAAATTCAACATTTGAGATTTAGCAGGTGGCTTTGAAGCATTAGTCGTTTTGTGTCGGTTGACCTTTTCCTGAACGATCGATAAGCAGCAACAAGCAACCCTGAACAATCGAGAAACAAAAGATATGATTGGAGTTGAACCAACGGCATTTGTTGTTGTGTCAAACTGTGTTACATTTGTCTTATTCGGCTCTGTTGAAACTGCATTTGCGTAGTTTATGCCAGAAGTCAGGTTTTGTGCCCTGCACAACAATGTCGAATCAATCGGCTCTGTGGTTTACCAGTAAGTCTAAATTTCAATTTTAGTCCTAAGCAAAATCGCATTTGTGAGTAGTAATACATTAGCTGGTTTTGGGTTTTTTGAAAGAATCAGTTCATGGTGTGATTGGGTTTCGGTGTGGTCTTCAACGAGAGTTGTTGTTAATTGTTTGCAAATGATTTGGTCATTAAAAAAATCAACTTCCGGTTTGTGTTGAGTAATGTTTACACGGGCTGAAATAGGGACCTAAACATCTACTCCATGGAAGAGCAGAAGGGGCGGGGGGACGTGCCCCTTCTTGTCACAAATTTGTATGTAATGTACCCCTTTTCAGTTTAGGTAGTTGCCCTTTTTGCTTGTGAGGGTGCCCCCAATGCTTGTTCCCCACTTTTTGACTGCTTCCCCTTCCTTGACTTACTCCCATCGTCCTATGTCAAGACAAAGATTTACATTCGTACTGCGGAGGAGATATGGCCGCACTCTTTATCCAAACAGACGCTATGTTCGTTTGCAGAAAGATTTAATAAACAAACCAAGAATTGACGGAAGGCTTTTTTCTTGACAAAAACTATTCTTGTGGTATTGACAAAGTTCAACAATATATGTATGACTTTGCGATACTCTAATGATGAGCTCAAACTCGTTGAAAATTGGTTGCTAAGCCTCATTTTGGTGTGTTATTGCGTGAACCGACGTTTTCTGTGTTGCTACCTAGATAAATGGTACTTCAGGAGACTAGATATTATGACAGGTGCAGCATTGAAAGACGATTAGCCTGTAAGTTGTTCGATCAAACACCACTGACTGATAAAAGTGGATTCAGAAGTGGGTGCTCTTTGTATTGTTGAAAGGGCAGGTATCTTTATTTTGTTTGATGTACGTTTGAAATAACGATAAAACTCTTGATCTTATTACTTACCTTTAAAGTATGACGTTAAATGACCAACAATTTCTTAGGAGCTGAAGTATGTGTCAAGGCTTTTGCGTGAAAGCCAATTCTTGATTCGAGAATGAAACTTTTATCTTTTAAATTCATGTCTTAACTTGATTAAAAAGGAATAACGTTGTTGAGCTTGTTTGTGCAAACAATTAATAGGTATTGAAATTTATCGCGTAGTTTCGATAGTGAATGCCAGCTGCCTTTAAACCTATTGGACCTTTTAGGTGCTCTTACAATACGTTTTTCTTGTTGTATGTTTCAACTATAAATATGGTCTACCCAGCTGGAAATTTGTGGAAGAAGAGAAATATAGCGTTTGATTTTGCTTATGATGTTTATTTTGAATTCCCAATTGTGTTGATGTAAATGATCAAAGGCAGATGATCTCAGATGATTAGCGATTGAGCTTTGATCTAGATGCTGACGGTTGATGGGTACTGTTTAATGATTTAAGATTGGTGCTTGCCAGTTGATGAATACCGGTTGATGATTGCCGTTAATAGTTAACGGTTAGTGGTTAACGGTTAGTGGTTAACGGTTAGTGGTTAACGGTTAGTGGTTAACGGTTAGTGGTTAACGGTTGATGACTATTGATAGTTGATCTTATTGCTGATTTTGGTTGGCAGTAATGATTGATGATAATGATTGTAATGATGCAGTTTAATGAAAAGGGTTTGTCGATTTGATAGAATCAAGGGCTTCAAACTCAAATGAAGCTAGAGATACTTCATAGTCAAAAACCGCTGGTGAAAGCCTTTTTTCTGTTTTAACAGTTTGCATGAAAGACCCAGCTAGCATTCTTATCTGCAACATGCGGTTTTTAAATTCTAGCCTTCGTTATTGCTGTCTTGTCCATAACTAAGGAAAATTCAGTCACTCCTCCTTCTCATTGTCCTCTGCTTGTGTTCCGTATACACGGAACAATTAAAATCTGTAATGTTAAGAAATTTTTTGATTAGGTTTGATATCATATCTGTAGTAGGAACAATATTTTGTCATATTATGTGTATCCAAAACTTTATTCTTTTACAATGAATTTAAGTACATTGCGGTGAAGCGCATTTACACGACGTTTACAGTACATATATTATAAAATGGTATTGTGGTCTTCCCATTCATACCCACGCTTATTCGATTCGCGTCACAATCCCTCGCGTTGGAATTAATTAATTGTCTATTTTGCCGGCTTTTCTGCTTTCGTTCCTCCCCGTCGTTGCTTTATCTTTCACATTACAACAACAATGTCGATATTGTAAAGAGCTCAATGAAATATGTCATCCTATCAAGGTAGATGAATTTGTTTAGATAATCTAAACCCAGCTCACATGCAAAATGGCCTAGAGTGAAACCATGAATATTCAACCAAAATGGTAACAACCCAGCAGAACCTATACGAAAGAGTACTGAGACTATGATTTTATGGTGGTGGAACAGATTGAGAGCGTTGAAGCAAGGTAGGATACTTGGGACACCGGTCACGTGCGGGCTTAAGCGAAGTACTTATAGATTTAGCAATTACTTCCTAGTTTTAGTTATAAACTTTTAATTTTGCTTGTTTATGATTAGTTTTTTGAACTTGCAGATCAGAGTACTTGGCAGCATTGGTGACTAGTGACATCACATTAGTAGAATGGCGATGATTTCTCGAAAAAAATGAAGCTGATGAGATAGGCCTGAAAATGTTATGCATTTTATTCAAAAGCAAGCACTTTCTACTTCTGATGAATTCAACTAGATTCATGGACAATTTATTGGTTTAGGATGAAACGATCCAGGTATTCGATCTAATTCAGTCAGCATTTCTTTGCATGGAACGGAGAAATAAAATGAAATATAGAATGAGATGATTGAAAGATGGCAGATACGAATTTGGGGAATCGAAATCAGGAGATTCATGAGACACTTAGTACGCATTGTCCAAGAACTATGGATATTTCAATGATTCAAATGCTTTCAGATGATAGCAGTGGGGCGCTTCTTTCGCGTAGTCTACCTATTATCAAAGGGAGTAGCAGTGAAAATGTCAAGTCAAACAGAGGCGGAGTTGATGGTAGGAACATTGATTTCAGAAGTACGGGCAAAGAACGGAAAACAAGACATTTAATTAACAATCGTACAGTGCCATTTTCTCGTGGTAGTTTCAATTACCCTAACCTCACAGTTAATCACTCAAGCTCTTCGACCTCTTCCACTGCTGGAGACTTTGATTTGCAGGTTAGGAGTGAAAGAACCAATGGACTATCTGACAGCAATTTGAGTTTGTCAACACTGTCACTCAGTTCGAATGAAGGTGATGATCAAGTGACCGAACAATTTTGGAAGTTGCTTGCTGATGACGGAAGAATCACTACTAAAACAGCTGGTGAAAGAGTTTTTGAAAATGGAAGTCATAATATAACTGTTAGTAATAGTAATGGTGTTAAGGAGTATGAAAGTAGCGATTCAAGTAGAGAGCAGGGTAACCTTTTTTTGGTTGATAGAGAGTGGTCTTCTACAAATGGTAGAGAAATTTCTGGTAGTTTTCATAAGTGCAATGAAGTTGAAAAGAATAACAGTACGCCAAATGATTGCCAGTCAGATGGTGACTTCAGAGCAGCTGAGAGTTTTTTCGGATTGACAGTAGACCCACTAGCAACTAGTAAAAGCTCAAGTGATGAGTCAAATTTTGAGATTGTTGGCAGTTTTCTCGGGAACAGATACCAAAGCACACCAAAAAATTATAACAGGCATTTGACTATCACAAGTGATTTTGGTTCAATTGCAGAATTGAAGCACCTGAACAATGAAGAACTTGCGAGCGAGTTTTTTAGGAGAGTAATGGTGAGAAGAGATTGCAGATATAAAGCAAAAGTATGGGTAAAAGTAAGTTCACCAACTATTCTGATTTCAATGGTGCTTATGTTTGCATCCTGGGCTATCTATTTATCTATTTATAGTGAACGCACTTGTACGTGCTCAGCTAGCAGGGTAGTATGAATAATTGTACATTAGTAGTATTGTAGTACTTCCAGGGACGCCGGAACAATAGTAGGGCAAGAGGGACAGATGTTTCGAGAAGGGCACTTGCACTGATTATGACGTCATAATGACGTCAGAATTTGAACTTAAGGGTTACTTTTCACACACATATGCCCCCAACCATTGTTGCATTTCGCGGCAAGTCATGAAATTCTGAGGATAAAAGGAAATCGAGCCGGATAGAAGAACGAATGTAAGAAGAAAATTTGAAAAAGTTAAATCAGTAGACAGCAAAAGAAGGGCACGTTTGCCCCCCTTGCCCCTCCTATCAAAGGGCAGGAGGGGCGCTCGCCCTCCCCCCCGCGCCATCCTCTCCGCCGTCCCTGAGTACTTCCCCCTTCGTTCATCCTCAACACGCTTGCTTGCTGACCTTTATATCCATTACTGCTGTATATTGCTTCTATTCTCAGATAGTCGTTGTATCGAAAACTCAATCATAGTCTTATCTATTTAGAGTGTATTACATGACTATCTAAGAATTAAAACATTATACAGCAGTGATAGATATAAAGGTCAGCAAGCAAGCGTGTTTAGGATGAACGACGGGGGGGATGTACCACGTTTCTCTAATTAGAGTGTCTTACAGTATTACCCTTGCACAGATATGAATTCCATGACATATAGCCACAAAGCAGCTTTGGGCATTCTTGAATGTAAACAAGGTACTTTCTTTGCATTTTCAACATTTTTCTTTCTGTTGACGACAAGGATACCCGCTTAAAATGGGCAAGGGTGCAAGGTATTGTAGATGGTTTGTTGTAGGGGCTCTTAACGTACTATAATTGTTGGTGGATCAATTCATATTTCAAATGCCACAAAAATAGACCTTTACATCGTCTAGAAGCACTAGCTGCCTTTCAGTTCAATACATGGCTCGTACTGTTAACCCTGTCCTAGTATTAGCCAACCATGGTGCCTTAAGTCAGAGATGTGACGAGATATTTCACTGGGGAGGGGGGTGTTTTGAATATTTGACCAACCACTGTCACTAAAGAAAAGGGCCACGGAAAACACTTTGGCCAACTGTCTTGCAGCATGATAAATTTTTTGACCATTTTTCTTGTAATTTCAAAAATATTGGGGAGCGTAGCGCCCCCACCCCCCAAACAGTACACCACTGCCTGAAGTTCTCTTTCACGCAGCCTTGTCATTAGGGAGCTCCATTCATAAGCTTCTTTAGCTACATACATCCTTCCTTGCACGTAAATTTATGTACTTAAATTCCAAAGGCTCTGTACCCTTACCAAAATTCCTAATGTACTTCGTCTCAAGTTCTGCATTGTGCTATGGAACTGTACTTTATTGCTTAATAACTGCTTCTTCATCTTGTGAGACCCTAATGTTATGCTTTTTATTTTAGTGGACTACAATAGTGAAAAGAAGAGCAAAAGAGCGTATGAGATCAGTGTTTTATCAATGGAAGGAGATTCACTTACAGATGAAAAGGTATTGCAAAAAGATCATGCTGATAACAGGGAAATAGAATTTTACTGATAAAATATGAAGTCATTGACCGTTTCTGTAATGCCAAAAGAAAACTTAAGCGTCATCGCTATTATATTGCGCTTAATTGAAAAAATGTTTTTCATCACAAGTAGTATATTTGAGGCCTACTCTGATGCTGAACTTGCTTTTTTGTGTGGGAACTTGTTAGCAATCAGAAGCTTAAGCTGCACTATTAGGAATGCCTCACGTAACTTTAACTACGGGAAGGAGCTAGTGCATCATTAATACCTTTAGGGAAATCTTCTTCTTGCTTTCCTTTCCCTTTTCTTCCCGTTGTAGGGCTTTGAAGATGACTTTGAGTGGACATAATTTTTGTCTCGAGCACTTTTAGGACCGTATGTCTTCTGACGTCACCAGTTACCTACTGTATGCATCAGACCCAATCCATGCTGATTTGAACAGAGTCCACTTCCGCTAAGCAAGGACTGCTCTTGTTACTATCAGTAGAAGAGTACTAATAATAACATTTGTAAATATAGCAATAATCTGCATTTTGTCTCTTGAAATATTTCTAGAGAATCACTATCATCAAGGAGTTTACAACGAAAGCAGATGAAACAAAACTTTTATGATTGGAAGCTTCCTTTTGATGCAGAACGGAGGAGCACGATTGCTTCATTTCATTTCAAGTATGTACCCTCTTTTCTTGTACTTCAGTAGCATACTTTCAATTAATTGTAAGTAGTTAGGTGGAGAGCCCCTTGAAAATCAGAGTGTTTCAACTTATTTATTTATTTTATATAGATTCAACATATAGCTTACAATTTACATACTTAAGCTAATCTAGATCGATATCTAAACTTATATATATATATATATATATATATATATATATATATATATATATATATGTAAGACGAGAAATGCCTGAGTTTTTTACCTGGATGATTACTTTGAATTATTGTTCTTTTTTGCACACTACAAACACACCTTTACAATTTAATTATATAATTGTTATTTAATGTCCTTCTTATGTGTACTGATTTTTTGTTACTTAGGTTATCAATATTAGCAAAGTGTCTGCAGCTATGGAAGGTTTACATCTCAGAGAGAAGAGTGAAAGCAAAAATGAATAGATTAGCCAGGTAGCTACAGCATTGGAAATGCTTTATAATTTTGTCTGGATTTGAGAAGTACTAATGCTGGGTTCACACTGTAGATTTTCGTCTATAGATTCGGAATGTCATCGACAAAACGAAGAATTTCGGAAAGTGCAAACAAAGACGCCGCGTTCGAAGAAAGTCGATGACTCACTTGTCGATGAAGTAGAACATGTTCTACTTCTCGTAGATTTTTGTCAATTAATCGATAGAATTTCATTTTGGTTGGTCTGTTTCCATATTTTTCAATATCTAAGAATAGATAAATGTTTCAAGCATCTCTTTTTCCATGTTTACTTCATCAAGTACAACGTGCAAAGAGTTTTCCAACAGTTGTTTCTGTAGACAAGCGTCTACCCGACCTCTTCCTTTTTGTCGATGACTTTTGCATCTATAGACAAAAATCTATAGTGTGAACCTAGCATAAGACAAGCAAAGATGTGTCTTGATTAGGATCTTTCTGCATACATTTCTGATGCAGGTATACGTACAATCTCTGCCAAAAGTCTTGGAACATTTGCACTATTTCTGTTGCTCGTTTAGTAGTAGCGCCCCCTCCCCCTCAAAACAGTGTTGTTGTAAACATGGTCAAAAGGCACAAAAATGTCGCTATGACTGGAGATTAGTCTCTGGCAAATACACTCTTAATTCAACATTGTTTCAGGGGGGAGGGGATTTCAATCGTTCGACACAGACAGAAATATTAAAGTTATCAAATACCATGGATGAATTGGTTGGTGTTCCAAGTACTTTTGGCAGAGATTGTAGGCCTATTGTATGTTGAACATGTACTTCATATAATGTATGAGGAAATAAACTCATCTAATGTTGTAAATACACTCATCTAATGTTTGCTTAATGTTGTAAATACATGTTGTTGTAAATACATTAATCAAATGTTTGCTCAATAATTTGACTCAATATTATAAATCGTTGTCTTTAGACTTCACTTTGAGCATAATGACACCAAAAAGTTGTTTATCAAATGGAAGACTTCATTGGGTAAAAGCACGATTGTAACGAGGGCTATCAAGTGAGTTTATGAATCTATAATATTTTACTTCAGTATTAATCACATTTTATTTCTTTCTCTGATTTCATATTGTGTACTGATTCGCTGATAATTTATTCTTCTTTACCAGCTGTCTGATATAAAGTAATCAAATACTGAAAAGTTATCATCATTCTTTGCTTTCAGTAAACGCCTTCTTGTCAGAGTGTTTAATGGATGGAGAAAATGGACCCAATACTCCAAGTAATTTCCTTCCATTTCACGTCATTCAGTTATATTATCTATAGTATAATAATGGATAAGCTAACACAGAATTTACAATAGCTTCCTCGTAGCTATAAAACATGTAATTTTCTTCAATAAAATTCAGGACATGTCTCATAAACATGATATATTTTAATATTTGCGATTAATTCAGCTTTAATTGCAATAGAAGGCATTTCATTTTTGGTAAGGGGAGTTTCCAATATTTCCAATATACGACATTTAATTTTGTTCTACACGGATTAACTGCAAAGTTTCTTATAAAGATGAAGACAAGAATGGAGCCTCCCTAGCTACCAAAAAACTCCCGTAGCTATCGACATACTTCTACACCACCACTTCTTTGCCATATACTAATACACAGCATCAGTGACGTGCATGTCAAAAGCATGGTGCACCACGCCCACTAATGCCTATAAAGCTTCAAGAAAGTTTGTCAATGCACAATGAATGATCCAAGGAACTGAACATCTCTTAGTGAACTTGTCAAAGCACTACAGTGCACGACTCTCAAGCTTTACGATTGACATACCATTATTAAGAGCTTCTTGGGTCTAGTCAGATACAAAACTAGCCTTACGACTCAGAACTTCTACAATACTGTACAATAGATTAGTACTGTACCTGTATAGAAATAATAGAGTTCTGAAAGTCTTTCTATACCAATAACTAATTTTCTTCATCTGAAATTTCTAAAATACCCTATGGTTTATCTACTTTATAACAAATATCATAAATTTTTCAGAATATCACATAAACGGAATTTGAGTTCGAGCAAGGAATATCACAATGGAACAATAATGAAAAAGACTTTTGAAGAGTGGAGATATCAGCTGCACATGAGAATTTCACTGAAGCATCACATTATCTCAATGCAAAGGTTGGTACTTCTTGTTCAATTTGAACAAATACTCTCTCCGTTTGTTGAATTTGAAAATCAAGAAGCATCGCAATTTGATACTGTTCTTTCATAATACTGACCATTTCACATGAGTTGAATAAAATAAATTGAGATTTCATTTGGACCTTCGCTTCACTTAACCTTGCAATTGGCCAGCAGAGAAATTACAAAATCCATTGCAAAAACATTCATACTCGGACATGGATGTTGAATAAGAATCAGTTTTCATTGCAAGTCTTTCTAACATGAGTACTCTGAATTTACCCATTTGTTACTAGACCAGTTTGTTTGCTCTTTTTCTTTATTCGTCGATTCTTCACATTACTTTTCTCAGAAGATTAATAATATATTTGTATAGTATTCGTTGCAATAGGCCCATTTCTCTTTTCGTATATTCGTTACTCCCATGCAACAGCGGTTCATTTTTCATTTATAGGAGAGCATATACCTTATGGCAACTAAAATACCAGCGAATTGTTTTGCGAAGGCGCATCAGTATTGTCCATAGCAACATGGTATGATTTCGGAGTATTTTGAATTAACAGATGTCGAGTTTACGGTTTTGTTTCATTTTTCCCATTGATAATCTCTTTAATACTTGATACAATGTTTTGAATCCATATTTAGTCATAATAAATTATCATAAATTATTAGTATAGTTTTGAGCACGTGTAGCTAGTTTTCATTATTATTATTATTCTTAATCATATATGCACGTGTGGCTTTGATCAGATATTATATTTGATAGTAGCAACTATTTCTCCATCGGTTGGGTAGTTTTTTTGTCGAATTTTAGCGACGAAATGTTTTATAATGCCTGTCTATAGCGCTATTTGAAATTCATAATTTGCTATGTACAATCTGAAGTATAGATCAAAGTTCTACTTTACTTGGCAGTAAGAAAATCTCAACCTAGTTCTCCAAATCTATAAAATCATTTATAATTTTCTAGTTTTGGATCATCTCTTTAATTTCATATTTGAGGTTTTCTGCTCACCTTGGTTTTGCAATTTCAGCATACACTATTTGTCTTTATATATTTCAAGATATTGCAGAGGAAGTATTTCAATGAGTGGAGAGACTATTTGGCTGCTCAAGTGAAAAAGAGAGAAATATTTATTAGGAGATTAAACAAAATACAGCTTAATAAATCTTTTGCCACATGGAAGTGTTTCACAAAGAAGTCTTTATGCATCAAGTAAGTTTAAGAAATATACGTACTTTGTATATATTCAAGTATACCACTTTGTCATTTAAAAGATTTCCATGAATTTTGCAAAATTTGAATGCTTCTTAGCAGTCTTCTTAGCAGTCCTCTTCCTATTTGGGTTGAGGAAACGAAAAACATGTTTCTGATTTGAGCAAATGTATCTACTGTGAAATAACACCATAGTAACTATGCTAGTTATCCATTTAAGATGCGGCTCTAGGTCTATTATTGCATACATTGGGGTTATTTCACGAGGAATTTGGAAAAATACATTACTAGCAATAATTTGGTCGCCCAACTAAATCCAATAAACGTAACTCTATTTATAGGGAAAAGTGATTATCAGGGGTGAAGTACGTCGACGTTAGTGAAGGCTTTTTCAAACATTGCAATTTTTTAGTTTTCGGACAGAGTGCTAGGAATACTTTGATGTCAGTCTAATTCTATATGATTTTTGGAGTATGCTGTAAAGTAAGGAGTAATTTGAGATTGTTTCCCTTGAAAACAGAGAAAGTCAAGAATTGCTGATAGCTGCAAGAGCCAATGGAACCTTAAAGAAAGCATTTAGCAAATGGAAGCAAAGGATGGCTGTCATACTTTTTATGAGAAGGGTTACCATGGAGCGGAGGAACAGAAATATCAGGTCAGATCGTAGATAATGCTCAATTAATACTCGCTTCATTCATTGAATTGCAGCAATCAATATTTGCTGATTATGTTGTGGTTATCGTAGGCTATGTTGTAATCTCCCTTCTTTGAATACGTTTTTATAGAAATGCTGCAATGAAATGGAGAGGTCAGATGATAGAAAATCAACTACAGCAAAAGCTTCTTGCTGCATTACCATTCTTTGAGTTCTTGAAGTTAAAAAGTAAGTGTTATTCTTCATTCATATGTTGCTATTGCTCAAGATGTGATTTGGTTAGTTAGTTTGCAAGTGAGTTAATTAAAGCATCAGTGAGCCAATGAGTTTGTTAGTAGGTGAATTCATGAAGTAGCGTGCTAGTGAATGAGGTTGTTAGTGAGTTACTTAGTGAGTTAATAAATCAATTATTGAGTTTATCAGTGAGTAGGTGATTTAGTAAGTGAATTAGTTCACTAGTGAGTGAGTTAGCAATTTTATTATTGGCTAGTTGACTAGTGAGTTAGTTTGTACTTTATTTACTTACTTAATGATTGCTGCCTTCTGAATTGCACGTTGTTCTTCGAATTTTCCTTACCTACGGTTATTCACACAGGTCTAATTTTCCCTCTTTGCTTCTTAATGGAACAAGCCTCCTTCAAACTTCTGCGTAGCAGCTGCTTCCCTATTAGTCATTACCAATTAATTTCTCTATCTACATCTAAAAGCAATCTTCAAGCTTTGGCTACGTGAAAAGCACAAAATGGATAGAGAGAAGCAGAGGTCCAATGTTATCACCTCAATCATAAATCGAGGCTGTTTGTCAAGAGTATTTACGGAATGGAGGATTGTGACACAGGAAGACGGGACCATACATCACATGGTTGCAAGGATACAGCGACGCGAGTTAGCTAGGTAGTTAGTTTTACTCGTAAAACTAATAGAAAATTATCAACTTGATCTTTATTTTATTAAGGGACCCTTGAGAACGTTCTTTTGCTTTCTCGTCAGTCTTGCTAGAGAAGCGTTTCTGAACTCAAATGAGAGCATGTCTTAAACATGAGGACACTACGTTCGCTAGATTTTGCCATTTTAAACAAAGTACTTTTCCTTGACATTTAGAAAGAGGGAAATATATCTATTTAGCTGGATGAAACTGACTCTCATGTTGCAGTTGAGTGTTTTAGGTAGTAACAGATGTCTTAGAATTAATTGAAATTCTCTCCAAGGTCATTTGATGGTTGGAGGCTAATCTTAACACGCAAGAAAGTTGCAATGCACTACAGAAGAGTGAAAGAACTCAAGAAAGCTAGAGTTATACTCAGCAACTGGAGGTACAGTAATACATTGTTTATTTGCTTCTGACGTTCTCTCACCACTTCTGACGTTCTCTGATTTTCTCTGACCAACTCTTCAACGCCTCACATTATGTGAAAGAGATTCTCCCAGAATATAAAACAACCATTGTTGTAGAAGCAGATTCTCAGTTCCTCTATTTTTTGTTTAAGAAACATCTTTTGCATTTTTAATAATAGTACTTATTAGTACTAATTTTTTCTTATTTATTACACTGTAACACAAATAGTTGGTCCCGTGGAAAAAAGCATTTGCTGAAGGGCCACCCTGTTAGTGTCAAATGAAAATGAAAATATGAATGCGGAGCTCAAGATAGAACACCAGCAATTAAGAGCTATTATTGCTATTTGAGTTTCTTTGTAAGTGTGATATGAACAAGGTAGCACAGAACTATATGTATTTCCATGCATATTGGAAGGGCTTTACAGAGAAAAGAACTGTATGCATGTATGTGTATAAGCTTAAGTACAGATATAAGATATAGTGCAATAATGCTAGTTTAATTACAGTGTACTAATATCTACTAAGAAAAACGAATGAAAATAGAACAAAACTTTAAAAAATGAACCATAGATCTTCTACACAGCAGAAAAATGCCTATTTCTTACTCGTTATGCTTGTGATATAAACATCTGAACTTTAGTACAGCACGAAAAATTGGCAGCATTTCTTGACTTACTGAAAAGCGTTTTTCGTCCGACACTCGTCAGAGTATGAGTACGTTTCAGTTTGTCAAGAAATGTTTCCGCTTTCTCGTGCTGTGCTGAAGTTCTGTAGTACCAACAGACTGTAGTACATAAATATCTGAACTGATTTTCCCTCCTCTATCATCATCATCATCATCATCATCATCATCATCATCATCATCATCATCATCATCATCATCATCATCATCATCATCATCATCATCATCATCAACAACATCATCATCATCATCATCAGCAGCAACAACAACAACGTAAGGGCCATGGTTGACTAGCCGTGGCAACCACAATGGTATTTCTCCAATTGTCCCTAGTCCGTGCATTCTGAAACAGTCCAGCTATCAATGCTCCTACAATATCCTACAATATCCTCCTTTATAGAAATCCTAATGTCTCACTTGAGAGTCATTTCTTTAATCTTAAACTGTTAGGCGCTTAATAAAGTTATTCAAATGTAGGAGGAAGTATCACGATAGAGCAAAGGATCGTGAAGCTAGAGAATCATTGGAAAAGAATTTGATGGCTCGAATTATTAATGTCTGGAAAGGTTTGTTGCATATCTTTTTAAACTTCTATGCTTTTTTTCAAGTAGTGCTTTTTTGAGTTGCATATGCTGTGGTATTAGTGCCTTGTTTCCATGGACATTTTTGTTCATCACATTCCATATTTTTTCTTGAGTCTATATTTGAATTGAGTTTTGTTTGGGCACTGACAGACATCCTTACATGATTATGAATAACTATTCACGCTCATGTTTTAAACGTGATTCTTCTGATCATGTCACCATGTGTTACAACTTGCTCCAAACCTGTGATAGAAGTTTGGTAAACTGATCTTCAACGTTTCGCTAGAAATGGCAAAGGATGCAGTCCACCAGAGGAAATTACTGGCAATTAAGTATTTAAACACTTGGCGGAAGAATTGTGCAACAAGAATTGATGTTCGGGAAAGAAGAGATGCTGCTTTGGTTTGTAGTCTTTATAAGTAATGCAAACACTAGACCTTATATAAATGAACTTGATATAGTTCTAGCTCTGTTTGATGTACAAAGGAAGCCTTAATTACAGCGTATTATTCATGCATTGGTTCGTATTTTGCCATAAAGTATGGCAAACATTAGGCCTAGACTAAATCCTTTTGCACAGTTGTATCCCATCTTAATGTACAGGGGCAGAAGCTATTTTAGTTTGTAATGCATTAGCAGGGAAATGCAGAAGCATGAGAAACTTCGTTGAGAGAACAAAGACAGCAAAACAAATCGTTGCGTTTGTGATTTGTTCTTAGTCTTTAGTGTTTATACATTTAAACCAAATATAGATTCATTATAAAGACTATGTTCTGAGGACTACTTTGTAATGTATCTGTTTTATTATTTCATAGTAATTTTCTCAATTATTTGCTTCACTGTATTAACATTAATGGAT
>OLMO02000009.1:22304526-22315872 GCA_900291935.2 Cassiopea xamachana | reverse complement strand
TTGTCATGTGAATTCCCCTAGCATCATTGTCAATACCTACGAGCTGCTGATCATCTTACTGTTTCCTCCCATAGCACATTCATACAGTGGAAAAGATCAACGAAAGTAACATTATCACGTAAAGCCATGTTCCAAAAATTCAAGCAAAAAAGAGAACTAGAAGAGGTAGATTTTTTTGTTGTATAACTAGATGCAAATCAAAAGTGTAAGACACATAGTTGAAAAGTGTAGCAGTCTCTGATGATTTTCACACGATAACTGTTTAGTGATTTCCTTAAGTAGCAATTGACTTAAATCTTGTGCAGACCCATCAACCTTTGTTTTCAGCCTTGCAACTAATAGTTTTGACCTCCCCCCCCTTCCTGTTACTAACTAGGAGGTTATTTGGGACTTGAGAAGGTCCTTCCATCTTTCATAATCACCTTTCCATATTTCCATGTAGCCCCTATCAAAAATACTACAAACTAACCAGTCTAGTTACCCTGTATTCCATCCACACCCAGCAAAGATCAGTTACCACTAACCACAGAATGTCGCAACGACATTATGTTTATTTTCAGTATAGAAATTAGAACTGTAATAGGACTTTGGCCTAAGCATAATTTATGTTATGTTATGTTATGTTATGTTATGTTATACCGCAGCACTAAATTGCTCGAAGAAATCATTAGAAAGTTTGCAGAAGTACACAAACATTTAGAATCCCTACTTTAAGGGATTAGATTTACTACTATCCACTATATTTTTGTACAATTATTTTTCATAGCTTCGAAGAATGTTTAGAAAATGGAATACTTCAAGGGTGAAACTACAAAATGAGAAGAAGGTGGAAGAGGTGAATTTTGAATCTTTAGAATTAAATTGAGCTACAATTATTTTTTGATGATTTTTCTCCTTCATTTCCTGATTCCTTATCTGGCTATTATAAATTCCTTACATTTTTCTTATCAATTTAAAATTACCTACCTGATACTTGATTTTCTAGTCAGTATTGTGTTGAAGAAAATTGAATACATCCAGGCTGGTGACGTGCTTTCTTGTCTATCAACTGTTTTGTTTTCATTTTTAAGGTTCATGAGCAGATTGCAAAATCTCACTTTCGAAAATCTCTTATGTAAGTGCTCATATATCATCGATATCCTTTGACAATATTCTCCCTTGATAATTTTATCCTACTTGGTACTAAAAGAATCAGAGACAACACTGCCATATTGGTTGCTACTAGATTAACCTCGTATAGTTTTAAAATGTTTCAAAGGAACCTTTTTCTAACTTTTGATCCATGTCAACTAAACTGCGCTTCTGTTTTCTTGCTGCAGGTTTCCAACAACCTGTCTATCTTTAATTTTTGCTTTTTTCGAAGCTGAATTATGTCGCAAGAAATTTGAAAACAGGGGAAAAGTTGGGTTTTGTATAGTTTTTCTTAAGTAGTCGAGAGCCTGTTAGAAAGGAACCTCATTGTGGACTACTGGCATGTGAGGTAGGGTACCCAGTTCATTTCTTCGCTGCTTCCACCTGTTGACAAGCAACTAAACGTTTATCGTTCATATAGGAAGGTTAGCAGTAATTTAATGTAGCAATGTTGTTTTATGTCTTTCAATCCTTTTTTGAAGAAATCAGGTTAATAATACTATTTCTCTTATTTATTTTCAGTGAAAAATGCTTTTATGGCTGGCGCAGCGAGTGTGTAGTTGGTAAAATGTGTCGAAATCGAAATTTGAGAATATGTACAGAGTATTTTGGAGTCTGGAAATGCCAAAGTTTAGGAGGAACAAGAGCTGAGAAAATGGTAAATTTCATTTAATGCTATAAACATATTTTAGTTAAATCTGATTAAATCCTTAATTCACTGCGGCACAAATTCGGCGTCTGAAACCAACCCGAAGTTCAATTTAGACGAATTCAATATTTTAATATGGCAGCTCTGCCGCATTTATGCCGATTTCAAACCAGATGGTTTCAGACGCCGTATTTTGCCCGAATTTCACTCATACTTAGACTTTTTTGAGCTCCTAAATTTAATTCGCTGTGGCAGAAATTCGTCGTATGAGCTAGGCCTTATTTTCATTAATTATTTTTCCATTCACATATGAACAATTCATGGATAAGCAAGATGATTGACATCATTAATTTCTGGACTAAGCTGCAATTATTCCTTCTTCTTGTTATATTTCCTTCGAATAGCAGTTTGTATATTAGAACACATTTCAATGCATTGCATAGGATATTTCTATTCATTCAGAAATCTATATTCAATAATCTGCATCATTCTCAGGTACCGTATAAACATAACACTATACAAGTAGATAGTTCTCTTACACCTTTGAAGTCATGGAAATTCTTAAATGATGGCCTGCTCTGTGTAGTGTGACTTTTCATTTCTCTCTTTACGTTGAAAGTGCAAAGTACTTTTCTCGCAAAGTTTGGCTCCAGTTTGACTGCTTTTGTTATGAAGGTGCTCATTTATGCCAGTCCTTAACCGTTCGTGCATCCATTATAAAGAGCCAAAATTTTATGGTGTATAATTTTATTGTATTTGATTGTTACTTTGCCATCAGGCCAAACCATTAAGAATTTAGCTAATTCAGAGATTAATTGTGAGTCGGCCATAGGACAACACCTTATTGCAAATCCAGAATGCGCCAAAACATATACAGACGACAATTTGGATCATTGGGCAAGCAAGATCGTCTTTTCATTTAAGTGTTTTGGGATCTGTTTACATCAAGACTCAAAACCCAGTCTTGTATAGACAAAGAGTTTGTTTTCTCATTGGGACTCTTTAAGTAAACAATGGTTGATAGGTCCTAATTGGTCACACTTGGGACCAATTAGACGCACCCTCTCACATGTACCGCATCTGGTTATATATTTCGGTTAACCTTTAAGTCACTCTCCGACGTTTTCATACTCTGATGAGTGTCGGACGGAAAAAGCTTTCAGTATGTGAAAATAATGTTGCCGCTTTTTTGTGCTGTAGTGAAGTTCTGTAGTACCAACAGACTATTTAAATTCTGGGGAAACTGAAAAGTAGGCTTGAACAATATAGCATATTATGGATGAAAATCCATGATAGAAAACTGAAAATTGCCAATAGATATGATTAAAACAAAATGAATTTACAAATCCTACCTGAAGTGAATTTTTGCATTTCATTGACTTTCTTCCTGCTTCATTGCCTTAGTAGGCCCCAAGAGAAACGTATAGCAGATCCCTCGTGAAAAGTAGCGATTATTTGTCAAAACTACCTTTGTTTTCTTTTAGTATCAACAAAAGTTAATTGAACATGCTTGGAAAAGATGGCGAAAATACAAGATTAAGAAGGATGTCATGACAGCGATGGTGTTTCATGATAATAGAAAACAATTATCAGAGGTATGCGTATGAGAGATAACTGCAATTTCTGAAGATTTCCCATCATCTCAAAATTTGCTTCTTTCCCCAAAGTAAATCACATATATTATCAGATATAGGCCTATATAATATTTTGCCCCGCACCTGTCACAGCATCGTTAAATGTCTCTCTCACCCACTACTTCTAATTTTCTTGTAGTCTCCTCCTTCCTGCTCCGTTTTTATCATAGCTTTATTGCATTCGGCTGCTAATGGCAATCGTGTACTGACACGTGATTTGTTTTTAATCTTATGAGATATGACAAACAATGATATAGATGCCTCAAAATCATTGCATGTAGCGTAGCCTGTTGCTCTCTTGGCCTTGCACTATTTCGTTAGTTTGAGAAGGCAGTGCCGTTTTGCAATCATCAGCCATTGCATTTGTCAGCCATACTCTCGATAGCTATATATAGATAGCTCAATAATTACTGCCACTGATTCAACTCTAGGTGTTCTCAGCGTGGTACAATTACGTATACATTCAATGTCAAGCAATAAAAGACTTTCAGAATATCAAGATGAGGACAACATTTAGAAAATGGATGCAAGCCTACAATAAATCATAGTTAATTTTCTTATGTAGTACATACTCAATTTATGAATATTTTCCTGAATTAAGGGCATGGAATCTTTTCCAATATATATTTCAAACTTGATAATCACTCTACCCTATCACTTTCTTTGGAAAATAAGAACAGAATCATATCATATCATATCATCATATCATATCATATCATATCATATCATATCATATCATATCATATCAACAGTTTACTTATAGTGGGCAAAAGAAATTAAGATAGCAAAAGTACTGCTAATTAAGGCCTACTGGCTTAAAAAATTAAAATATGTTAAAATATAGAATATAAAGCAATGAATGGTAAGGAGTGTTCCCATTAGAAGTTTTTAATGAATTCACTGTACCATTTTCCACAAGGCAATTAATACGATGAAACTGTATTTCACAGTCTGGTGTTGTACGAAATTCACAGACTGCACACGTTAAATATTTGCACAGTTAGGCCCTCTAAAATTGAATTTATTTTGTCCTCCAAATGCCCAACCAATCAGCAGCGAGATTATGAAATAGTCACGTGATATGCCGTTGTATGTTATCAATTATGAATTAGTAGTATGACAGATCTGTTATTAGAACCAGAGATTGATTCTTAAATGAATGGACTATGTTTCGTAATGTATGTTATTGTTGTGTGGTAGCTAAGTTTTGCACGCCTCTCTGTTAGCATTTGTTTAAATCAAACTCTACTGATCTTCTTTTTTATGATAAAAAGTAATAACAAACAAAACACCCACATGACGGAGCCTCAAACTAGAAAATTCCATTTATCTTGCTTTGCAAATTCCTAAAGCTCTTTTCTTAACTCTTTTATTGTCATTTTGTTGCTTTTTGTTACAAT
Organism: Cassiopea xamachana; assembly: GCA_900291935.2. Taxonomy (NCBI): domain Eukaryota; kingdom Metazoa; phylum Cnidaria; class Scyphozoa; order Rhizostomeae; family Cassiopeidae; genus Cassiopea; species Cassiopea xamachana. The sequence continues at coordinate 22,311,058 of OLMO02000009.1, read as the reverse complement.
ATGTAAACCCTATGTTTTTACCATAGTTCGTGTATATCAGCTTGTTCTAAATTTGATATGGTTGCGATCTTAGCTTGTAAAGATGTTGAGATACCTTTATTAGTTATTTTGGAAAGAGCATTACTTTTGAACAATTGTTGTTGTTTTGATCAAGATGTTCTTTAAAGAATTAGTGGTAAATGTCAATAGATATCAGAATTTCTGGTAAATCACATCAGAGCTCAAAAGTTTAGCACCCATGCGCGCTACTAAAATTGATGGCCAAATTGTTAAGGAATTTTAGTGCAGCCATTGGTGGAGGCTATAGTCGCCACTTTTAGGCTGTAAATTAAGCAACCCCACACAAAAGACAAGTATCGTCACCCTTGGAGCATCCCTACATGTATTTTCATCAAATTAAGTGAGATGCATGCATCATCCCCCTACATCCTCTGTGGTCTTGTATTTGTTTTTCTCAGGCAAGCTGATACAAAACTGGCATAATGTTGCTAATCTTTTGAAGTCCACTGTTTCCAACGTACTATTTACGGCCATCAAATCTGCCATTCGCCCGTGCGAATGTTTGGATCCGCCCCTGCGTACAATCGTCGATGGCACATTTAATTACAAATCATGAAGTTGATTTTTGTATATATTTCTTATAACGCTTGTTCATATATCGCACTATTGTTTTCTGTGCTTTACAAAAACGTCCGAAAAATATGTAAATTAGGTAATGTTCATCACAGCCCAATACATGTAATATGAGTAACAGCAAAGTCAAGTGATTGATCACGTGATTCCACCGCAGATACTGTTACAGTTCTTAATTTTCCACTAAATTTCGGGCTCGTGTTTCTATAAAATTGTTCTTATAAAACAAAACTAGTGTAGTTGAAGCCAAAAGTTTTTAATGTCAATTAGGTATTACTTACTTTTAGGCACGCCTGTAGCCATGGGGTGACATTGGGTGGCAAATGCCCCCCTGGACAACAAGAATGCCAGTTTTTTGCCACCCCTGAGAATCTTTTAGCAAGTTTTTATTGTTCTTTATATTTGTAGATAAAGAGAGATCTCCGGAAATTTTGCTTGAGCTCGACCTTGGTTTTTGCGACCTAAAACATTCAATCTTTTCCTGCACACACATTATCCATTTGATTGTAATAGCATAAAGTATGAAAAAAACTCTCAGATTTTGTACCACGTGATTCATCCAATAAAATGTTGCCACCCTTGAAACACAGTGCTGGTTACGAGCTTGCTTTTAGGACGCCCCCACAAGGGTTAACTTGTACTTCAGGGGTTTATTTTTTCTTCAAAATTGCTTAGTTAGAGGGGTTTTAATAGATGAAAGCGGATGGTGAAGTTTTCAAACGTTTAAAATGGGGGGGGGGGGTCCCCTAACTATTCTATGCCAAAGAGTAATGACCATTTGAGTATTACATGAGCGTACGTACTTTCTTCAAGAAAACCCCCTCCACCTTGCACGTTGCCGTACGCTTTTTGGGTAACCCCTCTCCCAGTGATGTGACGAGACACCTGCTGGGGGGATGTTTAACTAAAATAACTAAATAAATAAGAGATTAACTAACTATTGTTACTAAAAACAAGAAAAGGTCACAGAAAATACTGTTGCCAACTTTCTTGCAGCATGGTACATCCCTGTCTTTTCCCATCAGAGCGTGCGTACGTCTAGAATGGCTCCTTATGGAATGCTCAAGGGCACCCGTATCTCCAGATACTGTAACAAAGATTTCATTTTAAGCCGATCACTTGATTGTTTATGCTGTGATCACCCGCTTGTTGTCAGCGGACTACAGTCGATAGCTTCCGGTTCGTTTAAGGCCTACTTGCTTGGTGTCCATTGCTGCGGTACGAACATAAACAACATCTCTCTAGGATAACTGCCGACATAAATGCTGATCACTTGCAGGTTGCAATAATGTCGAGAGACTGTCTGAGTAGCGAATCTCATGAAATTACTAGTTCTTGTAATGATGAACACGGTTACAATCGCCATCATCATTTCGATAGGACACCTGCGGACGATGCCATATCAAGGACATCTCTTTACTCCATTGTCGATTTGGATCATGAAACGTTGATAGAACGAGCAGCTCAGTTGGCTGCGATGCTGGACAAATCGGCAAGAGATTTAAGAACATATGCTCAACTTGCAAGAGCGAGTGATGGACTGTCTATTTCCAAGAAAAGGTAACGTAAACTTTGCCTCTGCTTCCTCATTGTTGGCTAGAGTTGGCTAGCCTTTATTAATAGAACTGTGAATGGAGAGACAGGTGCTATGGTATAAAGGCTATGAATAGTCTTTTAGCACCCATTTACATCTCCAATTTATTTACAATAAATACACCCAAAGCAGGAGTGCGTCGAAGTACGGTGTGTGCGTGGGGGTGTCATTTAAGTACTCTGTAGTAAAATTTGTTGGTACACCCCCCACTCAAAATTCTGTGGGCACACCACTGATCCAGAGGTATTTTCGCTCAAAGACAGTGCTTCCCAACCTAGAGAGATTCCTGTGGGGGGGGGACTTGACTTTCTTTAGGTGGCAATGGGAGCTACCACCTTCGATCGCAAATATTGAGGAAGTATCGCTATGCACTTTTTTTATTAGAAACATGTCTACAAGAAACATGAGGCTGAAATTAAGCAAATATTAAGTTCTTAATGTTTCTTAAATATTTGCTACATATAATTAGGAACACGTAAGAAGCATTGGGCAGTTTTAGTGTCAAATGATAACTTGAAGTAGTTTTTTACAAGAAAAGTTTTGATGAAACTAGAAGTAAAATAGATACAGCATCATAATTTTGGGAGGCGGAGGGGCTGCAACCTCCCCAAGTTTGGCAGAGATCCGTTTCATCAAAGATCCAGTATCTTTGGTTTCATTCAGGCAAATTTTCTGAAAGATCAATAGGAAATTAAGGGGGCTGTCACATTTCTGCCCAAATGAGTAAGGCAATCTGGAGAGGAGTCAGAAAAGTTGCCCGAATTTCCTATTGTTCTTAAGGAAAATTGCCCGAATGTGGCAGATTTCTACCCAAATAATGGGGGGCTGCAGCCCCCCGCCACCCCCTCTTCTACGCTTATGATCACAACTGATATTTTTTCGTAAAACTAACAGATAGTCAAGAGTATGTCAATTGTCAACAAGAAGAATTTGTACCATTGTAGAGGAGAATGACTGAAGGCACAAAATGAAAGTATAAGGCAATTTGATCAAAAAAAGTTAATCTGAATCATTGTTACAACACTGCATAGCCAGATCAGTTAGTGTTCTTGTAGAGAACTTAGGAAGAGAAAACAAGGTTTCAACTGAACAACAGGCTTAGTTTTCATCCCCAGAAATCCAGACTTTTTCTCTATCGTTGACATCTCAAAAACACAAAAAGCCCATAAGAACATAAAATTAGTAAACAGCTATTAGCAGACTCCAGCCTTAAAATATTAACAAGAGACAAATTCGGCTATGCTGAAGATGCTAAGGAGGGCTTTAGACCGCCGAATTTCGGTCGCGTCGAATATAAATCATTAAGTTCGACCAAAATGCAGCACAAGAGTGGCGGCAAATTGGCATGACGTATTGCATTAGAATGTTGCAAAAAATGAACCAACATGGCTTCCGTGAATCAAGAATTGAGAATTGCATTCGTTGTACACGTCTTTTTATAAGAAAACCGTCATTTCGCCCGAGCCTCAACTTTCTTAGCTTTTCCTGAAATTGAGCCTGATATTTTCTTAAATTTTTCTTAACTTTTACAGAAATAAACTGGCTAAATTGGGTTATACTTTCATCATTACTATGGTATACTCGAATTTGAACTCCATCTTTCCCATATACTTTCATCATTACCATGGTATACTCGAATTTGAACTCCGTCTTTCACATATACTTTCATCATTACTGTGGTATACTCGAATTTGAACTCCATCTTTCACATTTTGAATGCAATAATGACGAGATATTGATTCTTGGCCAATAAAAACATTAAATTTTGAAAATTGAGCCTCGTGATTTTCTTAAGATTTGCTTAAGATTTTGACCATTTGAGCCTCATTTTCTTATAAACTTTTTCTTATAAAAAAATGTGTATCAAAACCAAAGACAATTGGACCTTCGAAAATCAAAGAAGTTAATAGTGTTGCTAATGAGACCATTCTAATGAAACATAGTTTGTTGGCATGTCTTTTCGGATATTGCATGCAGTGCTCTTGAGGACGGTCGAATTGTCTTGGCCTAGTCGTTCTCACTGAAGCCCAGCATTTTCTTAAACAAGAAAGTGTTAGCACTTGTAAATACAAGAACGAAGCAAATACCTACCATGATACGTACATGAAACGTAGTTTGCACATGTCAAGGTTGCATTTAGCTTGAATATTTGACAGACCAGAGAAAAGATTATCAGAACTTGCATTTAAAGGCGACCAAAATTTGGCCGTATAAAGCCATGCCACATTTACGTCGCACTTGTGAATTAAATTAGGCAACTCCTGCCGCACTTAATTCAAATTGTTGCACTTAGTTCAAAGTTCACTTTATATGGCCGCATTTATGGCAAACTCAATTCAAATTCTGCTCTGAATTGAATTCGACGCGACCAAAATGCGGCCGTCTAAAGCCCTCCTAACAAACAACACTAACCGACTCAATGGTAACAAAGTTGCAAAATCTAATGATCAAGAGTTCGGTACATTCGCCCTAATCGCAACAGCAAACGAAATATTGCACAATGGTATTATTTCTTTCAAAATAATATCAGAAATTGATTGTAATGCAACAAATGCTGTAGATCTTAAAGGCAGCGTTGGATGTGGATGCCGTAAGGAATATAGGTAGGTCGAACATCCAATTTACGTTTTAGGGTCCGAGTTCACAACAGAAAATTCGTAATCCAAATTTGCGAACCCAATTACGTCGCAGACATATGGCCCACTGTTCATTTGGCAAACCTATACCTTTTACGGTAACCCTATTCTTTAAGTTTAATCGAAATGGTTTGATAGAAAGAGAGAGAAAATTATTTCATAAAAAAGTGAAAGCCAGATTTGAACCGACACTTATTTTGCATGGAAACCTGGATGCACATGTAACGTGGTATTCGTTACTTTTTTGTAAGTGGATTAATATGGATTAATTTTGACGAGTTTAGAGAAATTACACTTTGCGAATACTAATTTTCACGACTCGGCCATTCTCAACTTTTCGCGAGGACTTATTTTCACGTGTCATAAGATTTGCGAATTCAAAAAATAATAAATTGCTAAGCCTAAAGGGTGTAGACTTTTCGATCTTTTCTCTAAAAAAGAACATTATAAAGATTAATTTGACTCAGGTACCTGGTATTCTATTATTTAAGAAATGAAAAAGCAGGTTTTTTCAAAAATCTCGCAAGTACTTTTTCGCAAATCAGCCATTTTCACATATTTCGTGAGTGTTACTTTTGCGAATTGGCCTTTTTTGAAATTTTCGCGAGGGCATATATTCGCGAATTTGATCAGAATTCGCGAATATCTCGAACATTTACCCATTTAAGCTATTTACCATTGATTTAACGTCAAATTGGTGCATACAGCACTGTACAGTTAGTACCCATTTGAAATATATTAGTAGGCTGAAGATTCCGCGCAACGGATGATACCGGTACGAATAAAGAAGCCGTAATCCAAGAGCGGTATTATAACTTGAATATGCAAAAGTTTTATGTCTTGAAGCTTGAGCCTTGCATGATTCTTGGTTTATTCTTAAATGTCTGCAATTCTTAGCTTCCATACTCTTATAAACTTTAGTCATATAAAAAAGAGTGTACATATTCGTACACTCTTATATTTATATATATATATATATATATATATATATATATATATATATATATATATATATATATATATATATATATATATATATATATATATATATATATATATATATATATATATGTATATATATAATATTTATATGTATTTATTTATACTTATTTGTATCTATATATTTTTATATACGATAGTACTATGCTTGGTATATATTATTTATCAATAGGAAGCCAAGGATGCCACCTATTGTAACTAATAATTTGCTGCCAATTACCGCGCTTTGGCAGGTGAGTACTGAAGTCTCAGATTTTCCCATTCCCTGCTGTGTTCTTTATGGGAAGAATATGAAATCTATTCAAAAACAGATCGGTAGGAGTGATGAACAAATAGTATTTCTTACTCAGTTTTCCTTTTTGCTGCTCATGTTGGTTAAATTTTTCCATAAACTGGCTTTGTACATGTTTTGGTTATTCATTTGCCTGGTTTACTTTTCTAGGAGTAGTCTCGTTTATTCTAAGTTCCCCTTTTGCTGCTCTTATTTCCATTTGCTACAATCCTAGGTATTTCCATTTACTTTTTGATTCAATGGGGGTTGGAGACTGTTCTAGATAGGGCTGCCGTCTCATCTAGGGTAGTTGCTTTTGTCCAAGGATAAAAAAGTGGGAGCTATAGCCTCCAGCCCAACTCCTCTCTTCATGTCTGCACTTCTCTTTTTTCCACTGCA
>OLMO02000009.1:22261678-22283670 GCA_900291935.2 Cassiopea xamachana | reverse complement strand
TGATGTTGATTTTGACGACGAGTCAGATATACCAGAGGTTGTTCCCAAAAGTGGAACCCCCGTTCTTAATGATATGGATCCAATCTCGACAAGTGTTTAATCAACTTTTATCTTACCCGAAGAAGCGATTGACTTGATATTTACATTTTTTAATTTGTTATATATTCAAAAGAAAACTTGCATTACTCTATTTTTTCATGTGTTGCATATGTACAGGAATTTTGTTAAGAGGGGGGGTGTCTCTGCCTAGAGTGATGTCACGCAAGGGGATCTCACATGAAACCGTGACGGAGCGTGACGAGGGGGGATGGGTGGTTCTAAAAACCCAAATTTAGCGTGACGTAATTATTGAACAGCCCCCAAAGAGTGGCTAAAAAATGATTGTGCATAACGCGAGCTATACACTGATGCTTGGTCACAGCCGGCAGTACGGCGAACGGTAACACAATGCTTTCGCGCAAGTTGTTCATTTGCAAGTATCGATCGTGTTAACATCGACTCGATCATATTAATAAGGAATCACAACAGCAACAACAACAAAACATCCCCAATTGTGATATTTTGGCACGAACTCGGACAAGGAAGCTGTTATGAAAGGAAAATGCATTTCATTAGGGAGTATTCAAGTAAGGTAAGATTGATTCAACATTTTGTTAACTTCACAGCTATCTTCTGATGCCTAGCTTTCAATATGTTTCAACAAGCCTGACTTCTGAGTGAGGACTTCAGAATCAGATTCACATTCGCTTATATCCTGCACATGATCTACCCAATATGTAGACCTATCATGGCATAGTTTTCCATCATCCAAACCAAAACCAAATTTATAGCCAATCTGATACAAAATACTATTTATTAACGATTTTTTGAGAATTTTCCTCCTCAGGGGTTCATCAATAATTCGACTCATAGCACCCATACCGCTCATCCTACTATCATTCTACCCTGAATCTTTGTTCTAATGATTTCAATTATTCAGACTAAGTTGATGGGTTCATTTTTTGGAATAATTGGTGTCCTCACAGACAAAGATACTTGTACCTGAAGCAGAAGACCATTGGCCGTATGGAACCTGGCTCCAAAGACTATACGTAAAGTCCTAGCAAACCTCATTGGTACATAATCTATGGTATCAGTGAGGAATTTATTTATTGATGCTATTTATCCAAAACAAGAGATTAGAATTATCTTATCTTATTACCCACGTTTTTGACAAGTTTCGTTTGCCCATTACTGAAACTTCCTTAACCTTTTCACAATTCAAGTTTTCAAAACTTTCTTAAGACTTTTTTAGCAAACTTATTATGTTCCAAGTTTTTGCACATGCACATCAGTGGCAAGTGAGAAAGCTCTATGCACACCTGAAATGATAGTAAATTTGAGTTAATACCAGAAGTTAATTAGTGGATTTTTAGACCTAAGACAGTTTATGCTTTTATATGTATATGAAAAAGCAACTTATCTGTGCAGAAAATGCTATGTATAGCACTTTGTGTGCAGTTAAAGTGATTTCTAAATACATATTCAAATATGAACTTTCTCAGGTCTAAAAGATCCAACTTTCTTAACTTTTTGAGCAGCCAAGTATTACTTTCTTGTAAATCCTTTTCTTATAGAAAGTGTGTATTGGAGATAGTGTTTAAATATTGAAATTAGTAATGGCATCTTGTTATGAGAGACTTTTCATTTGAAGTAAATCTATCTTGTAATAAAATGATAATTTTGCAAAATAAATTATCTTGTAATAAGAGAATTTTTCTTGCATCTAACAGTATTTTTCAATAAGATACTTCCTATAGTACCTTACCTATCTTTGTCCAAACTGACTCTTGAAAATCCATTATATTTAATATTTGATATTTTAGAACCAAGGCATGATAGATTACAACATGGGAATTGTGTGAAACTGTTAGGAAGAACCATCATAGCATGGTTTCAGAACGCAAATGACTTGAAAATGCCAACAGTATTGTTTCTATTGCTCCTGCACTGTGTCAAGCTTGGCCAACAGGCTTATATGAAAGTACAAAGATATGGTCATTCATAAAGAAAAATGAATGCCTAGAGAACAGGGTTTATTTCTAGGGGGTTCAGGGGGTGGAGTCTCCCTTGTTTATATTCTAGTACACTTTGGGGGCTCAGTCCTCCCAAAATTATTACAGTGATCTTGCTTTTCAAACTGCATTTCCTTGCTTACAATGTCTTGTATTGTACTGCTATGACGAATTCCATCACCGGTACATGACTATTAAGATCTTTCTAGATGTTGGCTATATTATGTCACAATTAGACTAAATTATCATGCCTCCATCTTTATCAATATGGGCATGGTACAATCAAGCCACACCCACATCATGACAATGCATCTAGAGCTCCCTTGTTAAAATATTTACAAATCATCTCCACTATAAAATGTTGATCTGGTAAGGTTGGTGTCACAAGATCAAGTTGTCACAAAGATAACAAGGAAATTCTTGATAAATTGTAGATAGACTATCATGAAATAGTTATATCAATAACTTCCTGTTCAGTCCCTTCAATAATTGTATCCTCTACTGCTGTGCATAACAAAGCCTAAACATTTGTATCACCCTGGCTATTAATTTAGGTTGAATTTTTATAATATATCAAATAATTTTACATCCAAGATCCAAGTAATAGTATCAACAGCAACAATGCAACTTATTGATTCTATGAGCTAATTTTCTGACTAACCCTCTGGTAGAAAATTCTCAACAAATCGTAAATAGATAGTATTTTGTATCACCTTGGCTATAAATTTGGTTTGGATGATGGAAAACTATCAAACAACTGTACATATTAAGGATGAAATGATAGTAGGATGAGCAGCAATGCAACTCATGGGTTCTATGAGTTGAAGTATTGATGAACCTCTGAGGAGGAAAGTTCTCAAAACATAATTAATAAATAGTATGTTGTATCAGCTTGGCTATAAATTTGGTTTTAGTTTGGATTATGGACAGCTATGCCATGATAAATATTGGGTGGATCATGTGCAGGATATAAGCGAATGTGAATCTGATTCTGTATCCGAATCTGAATGTGGCTCCAGAGGACATTGAAGTTAAATGAGGGAATTGCACACTTAAGATTTTTAGGTCTCAAATGGTACTGCACACCTAGAAATGGGATTGGTAGGTTGCTGAAGGACATGCTAGGGCATGGAAAAGGGAGGCTCTGAAAGTATGTATAATTGGGTGTATGGGGGGAGGAGAGTGAAATTTTCAACCTTGTTTACATATCACACAATTAAGTGTGTGACCACTTTTCCAGATTTTTCTGAGCAAACACCTGGGGCAGATTTGCCATGGATGTAGGGTGCATTAATTGTTACATTCCTTCTTTAGATGGTAAAATGGCTCAGACCTTCAAAATTTGAAGTGCAGTTGTTTGCTTAGAATCAATAATCCACAATTTTAGTTATGACATTATCATCAATAATTCACAATTATTGTTATGACATTATGTTTGTGTGCAAGGTGAAAAAAGAAATTTTTGAACAATAGTAATTATTCCATACATGTTGCTGTTTAGCATACCACAGAATATACCTACACTACTGGGCAATCCCATAACATCACCTATTTTTTGGATAGCTCATTAGGAGAGGAATGTTAAAAGATCATAAAGCTTACAAGAAACAAGTTTTATCTTTATTAAGAATCTACTTTTCCTGAGGTTTCAGTGGTTTCATGAGCTATTGTTGGTCTCTATTATCTTTAAACTTGTTATTGACCCAAGAAGCCAGCTTTCAAAAGATGGAGGGAGAACCATGCTGGATGGGTGTGGCAGCCACACCTTAATCTAAAGAAAGTTCTTATTGGACACACAGGTAGAGGGGGGAGCTTGGTAGCACAATCACAAATTCTTTTTCAACACACCCTTACCTTGGCTACAGCATAACTAATGCCCTTTAGAGTGAGACAGAAGGGGTTTGGGGGCTTGCTTCCAGAAAAAGTTTTGCAAATGCATTCCTTACAATGTTGGAAAATTTCTAATTTTCCTGAAGGAAGTATAGGCAATTTTCTTACTTCTTTTAGATCTCTTCACTCTTCCAAGCAGAAAGTATAGTAATGGTCTCCAATGCTCAAGCCAATCACTACAAATTTTAATCATTTAACAATGTTGTATAAACTAATCTAACAATGCATATTGTAGTTATAATTTTTTTCAAGCTATGTATTGGTGGCTGCTAAGAACAAGTTATCAATGTATTGCAAAAGCTGTCCAAAAATCGTAGGATGTGTTGATGAAAGTTTGATGACACCCTCCTTTGCTGGTCATGAATTTTACCATATATACACAGGAACAATGGAATGATTTTACAAGACAGAGCTACAAACACCTTCCTTGCTATCAGGGCTGCTGAGAGAGTTCAGAGGCCCATGGTGAAAAAAGAGAAATGAGGCCCCCTGCAAGTGAAACTAGCCAAAAAATTTCTGGATCTAGAAATGAACTTTTCTACTGGTTTACTTTATGAGACCCCCAAACCTTGGAGCATTGGGTGTTATGAGGCTCCTTGGACCCTGAGGTGCTAGGGAAGTTTACCCCCTGCCCCCTCTCAATGGCTCTGCCTGCTATTTGTACTTTTATGCCAATTCTTTATTTTTTCTTTTAGGCAAAAGTCAACTTAACTTTTATGTGCAGGCAAGGGTGGGCAAGATCTTTGAGTTGGGTTGGCCATGCTCCCTATGCTCCCTCCTGGCTATTAGTCTGATCCTCAGTCAATAATTTCTTTTTAAAGATTGCTCAGTTTCTGCATGCTTCTGCTTCATTTGGTAACATACAGACATAAAATAAGTAACTGTGACCCTGCAGAAGATTGCTACCAATTCATTTCTTGATACTGGTTGTATTTTATGTCAATTATTTACTTTTTCTTTTTCAACAAAAGTCAATATATTTAGTGGATGGGCAAGGGTGGGCAAAATTATTCAGCTGGGGGGCACTGCCCCCATGCCCCCTGGCTTCAGGGCTGCCATTATGCCCCATATTTAATGACCATTATACACAACTTTTAAGTTTATGCAATGGTGGAATGGATTAAGAACATATCATTATTACTTTTTACACATCTCACACATCAGTAGTTCACGTTCAGCTAAAGTGCTTTGGTGGAGTTGGATGAGATGAGTTAGCAGTTTGAAAAATTGTACTAGTACCTGATGATAATCTGCTAATATAATATCTGTTACAGTCATAGAAATACCATTAAGTCAAACAACAAGTAAGCAACAATTTTCAGTTGTTGTGGAAGTAACACTCAATCGTGTTGAGTTAAAAACATGAAAATCTTTTTGAAAAGTACTGGAGAGTCAGTTACTGGAGCATTCACTTGGAGAGTCCAGGATTAAAATCCTGGAATGTCTTTTGAAACAAACTTTCTCCTCTGTGGTCATTCAGATGAAGATGAGGACATTATAGTTTATTAATGTGAATAGACTTTTGCAGTTGCGAGCACCAATTTTTCACAGGAAGCAATAGATATGGACTGCAAAAGAAAATTTGTATGAGTACTTACCTTGAGTTTTAATAGGCCCTCCTGGCTATTAAATCTCCCCTCTAAGGCTCCAAAAAATGAAAAAGCCCCAGGGGCTTAATAGAGCTTTTACTGTAATATCTATTGACAGTTTGAAAAATTCTTCAATGTCTTACTAGTGCTAGGATATAATATTTTGAATTGCAAAATGTATGTGTGATAGAGAGGATGATAAATTGCTATATTTAAACTGTGCAGATTCTGCAAGCTAGTCTGCCAGTCTGCTGCAGTATGCTAAAAGTACTTGGAACGCCCATATAGTCTCAAGAATTTTCTACCCCCATCCTATTCCCATGGCATTAGTGGGAATGTAAATCCCCTTCCCCTTCATACAATGTTGAATCGGTAGTCAGGGCTCCTAACTATTTGGAAAGGTATCATTTCACCCAGAAGAGCTCGCCATATGTTCTTCAAACAACATTGTTTTACGGGGGAGGGAATGGTGTTGTTCATCTATAGCATAAATCACAGGAAGTGTTCCAAGACTTTTGGCAGACATTCTACATCAGCACTGATACAAGTAAGCATTTTTATATAGGAATGTAGTTTGCATGAAAGTAATGCTCGACTGTTCAAATAGGTAGGAAAGTTCAATAAACATTGATCCTGATTTTTTGAAGCCCAAGAGAGTTAAAAACTTCCTGTCCATCTAATATAATTCCAGTTATCGTTGTTTGAAATGTTGTCTACTCTCAGGTGCCAAATAAACGTCCCCCTCGCTTATTCATTTTTCGATTTTTTTCCAACCCCTCGGACCTAATTAGGATCCCCTGTTTAGCAATTCTAAAGAAATTGACGTTTTTTTACAATCCTCTCATTTCCTTTCTTTGTTACTACTATTTACACCCAATTTTCTTGGCAAAACAGCGTACTGCTGTATATATTTTAGTTTTATGCTTTATGACAACCTGTTTTTGTTCTTTCCGTCCTTGTATAATCATTTAAACCTTGTCTCAAATTCCAACCCCTTTCCGTTTATTTGACCCACCGTTTATTGAATTTCGGAATTTTTTCCGACCCCCTGTCTATAAGGACCCCCCCGTTTATTTGGCACTTGAGAGTATGATATTGTCGCGCTTCTCTAGTTGTTTATATTCTGTATGTTTATAATATTAAAACTTTAGAACTTGGTTCTCTTAAGCTCTAATTCTCAGGCTCCAAATATGACTTTTTCCTAAACTCATATTTGGAGTCTGAGAATTACAGCTTAAGAAAACCAAGTTCAAAATATTGAAACGGACCTCACAGTATAGAAAGGTAGAGAGACCCCCCATCTGGGCAGAGTGTTAAGGGTTTTACAGTAAATATTGTCATCATATTTGTACATTTTTCTTAGCAAACAACATGAATGCTATTTTCGAAATATTTTATCATAGCGTGGCATGGTTGATGCAGTGGAACAAAAACCAGACCAATCTGATAAGATTGAAGTGAAGAATGATAATGGTGATGTGTGGAAAGCAGCAACAATAGCTAATAGAATAGAGTTTTTACTCAATAATGAGCTGATGAGTGATGTAACATTTGTCATAAAAGGAGAGCGATTTCATGCTCACAAGTTTGTACTGTCAATTAATAGCGAAGTCTTCTACGCCATGTTTTATGGTCCTATGGCAAATGATGTGAAAGAAATCGATATTGTAGATTGCAAGAAACCAGAAGATTTCTTTGAATTCCTTTCACTTATTTACAAGAAGTCTGCCAATGTAACTTGGGAAAATGTTGAGCAATTGTCATACCTCAGAAAGAAGTACATGGTTATGGAAATGGGACTGTTTTCCAAGTTGGTTAAATCGACAGTGAATACTGACAACTGCTTGCTTGCACTGGACACATCTGTTGCGTTGGAAGAAGATGGCATGATTGCAGAGTGCGTAGGAGTAATCCGAAGAGATATCAGTGTACTTGTAACAACTCAACAGTTCTTGGAGTTGAAGCAGCCAGCATTGAAAGTAATACTCAAGCAGGATATACTAAATATTAACGAGATTGATCTTTTCAAAGTTGTTGATAAGTGGTGTTCATATCGTGTAGGGCTAAAAAAGGCTGTTGGAGAAGCATGGAAAAAGAGAGAAGTTCTTGGAGATGCTCTTTATCACATAAGATTTCCACTGATAGAAATAGAAGATTTTGCGATTTATTGCAGGCCCTCTGGAATACTCAGAAGCAAGGAAATTATTGATTTGTATGAAAGGCTTGTTTTGAGTCCTGATAAATCTGCATCAATAAAAATGCGAAAAAGCTATGAAGAAGATGACGGAGATGATTGTAATGCTGAAAGTGACAGTATTGATCTAGCAGCAAATTTCCCCTCCAAGCAACGCATGAAAGGGAATCTTAATGTATATATAAGCAAAGAAAGTGAGAAGATTGTTGGGAAAATGCTATTTCGCCAAATGGAGCTGGTTATGCTTTTCGGTAATATCGTTGCGTATTTTGCAATAAGTGGCAGTAGGAGTATTTGGTTAAAAGGATTGAATGAAACTTTGACAACAAAATCGATTTCATTAGATGGCAAAGAATGTGGATTGGAATTTGTTGGTAAAAAAAGGAACTTGGCGCGATTGAAAACACCGTACTTCATGGAATGTGGTAAAATATACAAGTATTTAAAGCAGCAAGATGTTTCAAAAGCTTCCATTACAGCTTTGAATCCCATGGGATTGTTAAGTGAACCTTTGCCGGTAAAGCGTCGAGTGTGGTATTTTACATGGAATGATTTCGGATGTGAAATTAGTACATATGTCCACAATGACTCTTTACCATTCACTCAACTGGTATTCTCTGTGTTTGATGCGGCACCTATAAGTAATGATAGTGAGGCGAAATTCTTTGACATCACAGCAATGCCAAATGATAAGTGATTAAATAAGAGATGAGAAAAAATTTAAAATTGAAGTCACCGAATTTGAGTTCTTATTGGATCCATTTTATATAACACTGAACTTCATTCGAACTATAAGCAGCGTCATTTATTAATTTTTCTTCTTGGGTTTTGCTCTTGTAAGAGGGGGTCTGTTGATTGTGTATACCTGTAACTGTCCACACGGAAAATAACAATAAACAAGGCTAAAAGATTAGCAAAACAACAACAAAAGGGGACTACCCAAAGAAACAAAACAATATATAATCTAAAGTGATAAATCATACCCAACAGTCTCCCACTTGATTTGTTCAGTTCTTTGGATAAACCTGAAGTCCCATTTCAATACGACACTTGAAAAATTTGCCCTTTGAGACAGAATTTGTTAGTATATGTGCAGTAATATTCTCTGTCATGCAATATTCAAGTTTGATGTCACCACGCTTAACAGCATCACGTAAGAAATGAAAGCGAATGTCGATATTTTTTACTCCAGTATACTTAACTGGGTCTTTGCAATCGCAATTGCACCTTGATTGTCCTCTTTGATGATAATTGGCTTATCAAAAATCACCCCAAAAACTGGTTAACAATAATTTTAGCCATATAGCTTCCTGCACTGCATAACTCAAAGCAATGTACTCCGCTTCCGAAGTCGATAAAGCAACAACAGGCAGTTTTGTGCTAAGCCAGCTAATCGCTCCACCTCCATAAACAAACAAATCTCCACTTATTTATTTACGATCGTCCAAGTTTCCTGCCCAATCGGAATCAGAAAATCCAACAGCATCACAATCCTTTTTGCATTACAAAGCATATTGTGCAGTTCCCTTCAAATATCGTAAAATACGTTTTGCTGCTGTAAGATGACTTTGATTTGGACCAGCACAAAACTGTGCAACTACTCTCACTGCATAAGAGATGTCCGGTTTTGTAGCAATAGCAAAGTACAACAAGCTCCCAACCAACGACTGATATAGTACTTTATCCTCAGGTTGACTGAAACCATCATCCTTGCACGATTTTACGTTGACATCCGTGGGCGTTGACACAATTTTTGAATCCGACATATGAAACTTCTTTAGCATGTTTTCAATGTACTGATTCTGATGAATGTACACGCTGCTGTTCTCCTTATTTTGCACGATCGAAATTCCAAGACAATAGTGCAACTGTCCGATGTCTTTCATTTTAAACCTTTCACAACGAATCACTTTAATTTCATCCATAACATGTTGAGTTTCCGTCAATACTAGAAGGTCATCAACGTAAACTGCAATAATAACAAATGGATTACATTTTATGTAGACACACGGGTCTGCCTCAGATTGAGTAACGTCTATAGATAATAAGATTGTATCGAATACTTGGTTCCAACAGCACGGGGATTGCTTTTGACCATGAAGCGAACGCTTCAATTTATAAACTTTAGACTCTTGCCCACGTACTGCATATCCATCAGGCTGTTCCATGTATGTTTCCTGATCAATAATTCCATTTAAGAAAGCTGTTACTACATCCATTTGATGTAAAAGTAGGTCATTCTGGATAGCAAATGCCAGTAGAGTTCGAATGGTGTTAAATTTTACCACGGGAGCAAAAGTTTCTTCATAATCCAATCCATGCACTTGCTGAAAACATCTAACTACCAGTTTTCCCTTAAATCGTTCAATAGATCTATCACTTTGATATTTGATACGAAATACCCATTTGTTTGTGAGAACTTTTCTATTCCTTGGACGATCAACTAGGTCCTAAGTTTGGAGGGCAATTGAGACTACGTTTATACGGGGCCGGCCGAATATTTGAGCGGCCAAATATTAGGTCGGCCCCGTGTCAACGCTGTCTAAGGTTGCTGTCGTAAGCAGCCGAATATTTGCACGCCAAAGTGACCTAATTTGAGGTCGGTTAGCCAGTCCCGTGTGAACGCTATGCCTAAGTGGCCAAATATTTGACTGACCAAATATTCGGTCGGCCCCGTGTAAACGCTACCTGAATCTCTTTGCAGGGTAGTAGTGCCTTGCCACTTATGAATTTCAGCGCACATTATGGCATAAACTATCTGTCTTTCGGCGCATTGGCTGAGATCTTTTTTCTAGTGTTGGATTATACAACAGCAAAAGCAAGGGTCATTGTACCTTCTATGTATTTCGTTTTCAAGTTAAAGGATTAGTTTTCGCTCTGGAAACAGATAACAATTGCGATAGCAGCTTTCATACCATGTCCCAGAAGGGCGTTTTCTGATGTTCTAGAAGGCGTAGCTCTGAAAAACTTTTCTGGGGGCAAGCCCCCAGACCCCATCATTCTCCCCTTCTCTTCTACAATAGTTCTGTGTTGTGAAATGCCATAGGGGTGCTTTGTGCCTCCATTTTCAGTGGTGCTAGGAGCTTCTAGCAAATAGGTGAATTCATCTCCTCCGTGAGTTACACTTGGCATAAATACAACTTGGTATCAATCGAGATGTTTCATAGCTAGCAAAGACGACATTTTAGCTACTGTTTACTACTGCTGGAGTGGTATTCTTTTGAATCTGCTATCACATTATAGATGTAACAGGCCAATATCCAGTGTTTATTTGAAAGTATACCTTAGGCCGTGTAATGTTTGCGCCATGTTATTTTAGTGATTTTAGCGATAGGGTATATTTTCGCGAAATTAAAATTGCGCAAAAATTAATTTTCGCTAATTTTTTGTCCTCACTTAGTTTTTCTGCTTTCAGATCCTTGAACTGAAGCCCACTTTTCCCCGCTTCAGAGTGGATTATTCTTACATTGAGTAGAGAAAATCAAAGAGCACAACAACCACAAAATATCTATTTACTTTGAATCACTAATTACATAACTCTTTCCGGTAAATGCTAAGCCCCTGGCCTTCTTTTATGTATGTTTCAAACTGGGAGCAAGCCTCTTTTTAGTTTGAGTGGTAATGACCCAATGATATAGAAGCGCCGAAGGCGCTAGATGTCTAACGCTAGATGTCTAACTACTTGAAACTTCGCGATATGTGTATGAATTGCCAAAGTTCAGAGGAAATTGAAAAGGCAAGATGCAAAATATGACAACTCACATTTTATACCCTTAAAAGCCATGCGGAACTTTATGAAATAAGCCCTCACTTTTCTCTAAATTATAAGGGCTCAGTACTGGCGACAGCCATTTTTGCCACTTTTCGAAATGGCCGCCTTCATCAGTCACCCATTCATCAAGCACTTTACAACCCTCATCAGGTGGAAGACTGAAAACAAATCCGTTCAACCTTCCATTGTGGTCATCACCTCTTCTATTTCCTCCAGGATTGTTGGGATTTCCCCGGTAGGTCAATTTATTAACACCCCCCTACTTTATGAAATTATAGAAAAATATCTACCGCCCTAAAACTAAGCACAAAAGAGTACTTGCATAGTAATAGTAGCCCTGTCCACAAGTTGCTCGGCAATTTTAGACTTTTTAGCAACTTTCAGCTTGTTGAGCAACTTTCAGTGCATTGGGAAACTTCTAAGATTTTGTGTTTCGATATTCACAGTCATGCTCCTGCTACAAGTGGAACAATAAAAAGAGTAGAATATAGCTAATTTCAAGTATATATTTATCCAATCTTTTAGTTTTACTATTAGGTAGCACGTGTTTCTATGAAAAATTTTCTCTAAAAAAGAGGCTATAATAAAACAACAGTTAAGAAAATTTTAAGAAACACAGGTAGGCTGAGCTTCAAATGCTAACTGGAAAAAACTGGACTTGTAAGAAAGATTTTTGATCAAACTAGAAAGTATAGAATACCATCCATAAAATGCTTCACAAAACCTGCACTTTTTATCTCTTGTATCACAGCTGCCTAATCTAGGTTGGTTTTGTTAATGAAAAGTTCAAGAATTTATGAAACAGTTGAGAAAAATCTTAGATTTGATGTGACAAAATGTAAAGAAACATCCAAGCTGAAGATAGTAAAGTTATTTCTTTTGAAAAGCGTTCATTTGATCCAAAATCTATAGAGTAGTTAATAATTCGGTGAATATGGGCGTGGTTGATATTTAGGTTGGCAACTGTTGTATTCCGGAAGGGGCCTGGGCCTTAGTGACTTCACGTGTAGAGATATATTCTATGATTTAGAAATTTATTCAGTCAACAATCAGTCTTCAATCAATGCAACAATGATTAAAAACTTGCGTATCTCTCCCGTGTACTTTGTTGGCCAAGAACAAAAATGTAATAGCAACTTTCTTGAAAAGGAGCAACTTTGCAGGAAATTTCGAGCAACTTGTGGACAGAATAGAATAGAGATAATATAATAGAACAGTAGTAGAATCACTGAATAGAATATGCAACATACTCTGCATGTTGAAAAATCATGCTCACAGACTAGATTGCCTTTGTTCTCTTTTAACTATGGAGTTGCCATGCTTCCGCAATTTGACTTTCCGGAAGTCATCTAGAGGGCACACAACAACGCGACTCATTTATGTAGAACTACATCTAATGATCTCTTGCTGATGGGTAGGGAAAGAACTGGAAATTCGGCGAAGAGGTACTTATTAAAGAAAATATTGGAATCGTGCAGCACATTGAATGATTGATCCTGCTATCGTAAAAGTGCAACCCCCTGTGTATCCACCGTGGACGGATTGCTAGAAAAACAATAGCTTTTAAGTATGCTTTGTCAAGCATGCGTCACCAGTGAAACAAAACAAGTTATTCCTAATGTCAGTTCTCGCGAAAGCACAGCACGATTTCACATCTTGAGGCCGAAATCACTCTTGATACTTCAACAGCAAATCATCCTTCAACGAAGATATCGCTCTTGTAGCAGTGTAGAGGTGCTCAAGAAAGGTATGACTGATTGAACACATCTTAGCGCCTCTGCTTCCTAACTTCCGTTAATCTTTTGACAATCTTCAGTTGGACAATCGGTGACGTTTACGAATACAGCGATGAACTTCTACAGGCACTTCTTTAGCTTGTACCGAGAAAGTGCAGGCGATATGAGCGTAGTTTTGAACGATAAGGTAGGCAGTAAACTGTTTGTTTGGGATTTCTCTGCGATAGACTATTTCGTAAGGGTAACATGGATTCAGCACAAACTCTCCTCCGCATGGCCTATAATCAGTGCTCCCAAAGAGTCAACACTGAACGTCCTATTTCTAGGCATAAATTCCTGAGATTTCCTGAGATTTGATTGGTGAGGCTTAAAAATTCCTGAGAATTTACTTCATCCCAATCTTTTGACATTTTGCGGGCTATAAAGACGGAAATCCCAAATCAGACTTTCCTCCTTATCATGAACAATGGCATAGTAGGTATATCAGCATTTTAAATGTCCAGGTTCACTTTCTTGGAAATGTTGTGCCACTTTTTTACAAAAATGTGGAAAAATATAATTTTCGCATTACAATTACATACTAGTAATTATCTCAAGTCTTTCATCTTCTGTGTAGTGGATAATTTCCAAATTCTTGTTTAAAATTGAATGATATGTGATATCATTAATCAACTGTCAATTTTCGCTTATTTTAGTTCGTTTTTGGCATTTTCTTGTAAATATACACCATTTCAATATAATTTTGGCACAATCTTTATAATTTTGTTAAGCATTTTTTGGCATCAGTCGTGCACAGTCACCGTCCAATCCCAAATACTAATGTTTTTTGAAAGAATGTTCCATACATTGAAAAATTGTTTTGCAAAAAATTGACAATATTTTCGTTGTCATGCATTGCATTGTGATGTCTGGGATATGCAACTTTGAAATAACAAAGTATGCACACAAAATAGTTACTAAGAAGCGCCGCCACCTAAAGATTTACTACAGTGACAGATTTTCAAATACTTATAAATATCAGGTCGAGAGCTAAAATCGATTGAAATTGAGAATTTATTATCATAAAATCAGTCAGAAAGATTTGTGTTGACGTTTTGAAGTACTAAAGTCGCAACTGATTAGCTGCAGTTTTCTTTGAGAAAAGTTTTCAAGTTTCTTTTTGCAAGGAATTAAATTTCCTGAGATGTTGTTGTTGTTGTTGTTTACTTTATTTTAAGTAGGCTGTTATACCTAGCTGATTCAGCTAATTTAGGCCTACTATGCATGCCGTATCCAGGCACCAGACCCCTAGTTTAACGTCCCTTCCGAAGGACGGCGGAGTGAGCTGTTTTGGTCGTTCATCTGGAGGTCGCCCATCCAGTTTCTGACCGTACACAGCCATGCTTAACTTCAGTTAAGCTAGTGGAACTGGCTGGGCCGCTTGGCTACTCATGTCAGATATGACATTATTTTATTGCATTGTTTTGTTGTCGAAAGCACACTAGTGCCTAGACCCCTGTTCTTGATAACTAGCTTTTTCCATGTGCTTTTTTTCCTGTTTATCAAATACTCAAGATGAGCTAAATGACCTCCTTGTGTATATTCTTCCTCCGTCATGGCAAGTAGAGATATATTAACAACTCACCCGGCGCAGATTCTCCTGGAATACTTGTTTTCCTGAGGATTTCCTTTGACAGGCAGAAATTTGCTCAAACTCCGGAAATTTCGTTAAAAGTGGAAACACTGCCTATAATATAGAGCCCTGCCGCCACCGCGTTTGACTACTGCGGAGTGGTTAGTGGATGCATGGACAACCCACAGAGAATTTTTGATGTCTTCTTCTATGAATTGATGACTTTTTGAAAAAATTTTGAACTTTAGATTTTGTCCAATATAATTGAATGTTAGTCGCTACCTCTGTTCCATGATTATGATAAGAATGCTCTCGAAAGGATTCGACTTTTCTATGTCTCTTTCGAGCTCATTCCCATAAATGGTTATTGCGTGTCTTCTGTTTATGGCCCGTGGCCTTTGATAAAGACAAAAGTTAGCCCAAATGAGAAAAAATATTACCCATACATGGGCTATCCTGTTGGGGGTGGTGGGTGACGCGTTTATTTATGATTGCATAAATCCCAAATTGTTATAGAACATATTGAAATAACATAATCAAACACTGATCACATAAGGCCCTGGATCATAGCAATCAAATCTTTTCTTGATAATTCAAGCTTTGGCCTTGGTATATACATGTCATTTATTCTTCCTATTATATTTTTAAAATAAGCATATGTTTAAATATTTTGTCATAGTGCAACATGGATCATTTTGTTGATGCCAAGACAGTGATGAAGAAAGGCAATGACCATATTTGGAAATCACCAGTATGGGCTAGCAGAATAGAATCCTTACTAAATAATGAACATATGAGTGATATAAAATTTATAGTAAATGGTGAAAAATTTCATGCACATAAGTTTGTACTTGGCCTTGATAGCGAAGTCTTTTACGCCATGTTGTATGGGCCTTTGGCAGATGACAGAAAAGAAATCGACATTGTAGATTGTGAGAATCCAGAAGATTTCCTAGAATTCCTTTCACTTATTTACAAGAAGTCTGCGATTGTAACTTGGGAAAATGTTGAGCAATTATCATACCTCAGAAAGAAGTACATGGTTATGGAAATGGGGCTGTTTTCCAAGTTGGTTAAATCGACAGTGAAGAATAACAACTGCTTGCGTTCATTTGACACATCTGTAGCGCTGGAAGAAGATGGCATGATTGAAGAATGCTTAGGAGTAATCCGAAGAGATGCCAGTGCGCTTGTAAAAACTCAGCAATTCTTGGAGTTGAAGCAACCAGCTGTGAAGATATTACTCACGCAAGACATGCTAAATATAAGCGAAATTGATCTTTTCAATGCAGTTGATAAATGGTGTTCTTACCAAGTAGAAATAAACAAGCTGAATGCCAGTGTCACAACAAAAAGGGAAGTTCTTGGAGATGCTCTTTATCAAATACGATTTTCATTGATGCAAGTGGAAGATTTTGCGACTTATTGCAGGCCCTCTAGAATACTTAAGAATAAAGAGATTGTTGACCTGTACGATACTATTGTATTGAGCTCCGACAAGCTAAAGTCCATGAAGGTACGGAAGAGCTATGATGATGAAGATGGAGACGAAAACAATGCTGGTGGTGCTGATGTAGGAACTAATTTTGCCTCCAAAGCCCGCATTAATGGGAATTTATATGTTTGTATAAACGAAAGTGATGTGGTTGACAGTAAAAAGTATAAAAGTGCAAAGACTGTTTCCTCTTCAAATAGAGCAATTCTAGAAATCGGCGGAAGTAGGGATGTTTGGTTAAAAGGATTGAAAAGTGTTAGCTCATGCGCATCTTCCATTAAATTAGATTGTAGAAAATGTAAATTGGAATTTGTGGATGATGAAGTTGTGCGGCTAAACAAACCGTACTTTATGATGGCTGGTAAAAAGTATGAATTTTGCGGTACAAATGATTATTTCGAGTTCTCCCTGGAACCTGTGGATGACCAGTTACATGATGACGTCATTGAAGATGACGAGAATTGTTTTTGGTGGACTCACAAGTGGGGTGATTTTGAATGCACGTTAAGAATTCTTAAGGACGGATCTCCCTTGCCATTCACGCAGATGATATTCTCGCTATTTGATGGCGAACCGATGATGGATATGTTTGTTGATAACGATGAAGAAACAAAGTTGCTGGATTACACAGCTAAGCAAGTCCGTTCACATGTGAGAGATGCAAGGATAAAAGAAATAAAGTATCGAAAAGGTCGTAAATCATGAATTCATAAGTAATTGAGATAACAGTTAAGTTGTTGGTATTCATGCACTTTCAGAGAGTATCGTGCAAAATATTTCTGCAGGAAAGAGGTCGATTTCCCTTGATCATACACTTACATTCTTTCAAAATTCTTTGGAATTATTTAGTAATTGGTAACTATAATCAGAGAAAAACGGCCATAGCTGGTTTCTAAAGAGCAAAATTCATTAAGGAAAAGGAAAAAGACTTGCTCAAATTGAAATTTTGAAACTGCATTCATAATATAAACGACCAAAAAATCCTTTTAATTCTTTGTAATTTGAACTGCATGTCTATTGCACCACTTGGCACAGGAAAATACTCACCGAATGCAGCGCGTTTGTGTGAAAATTTTACCTTTTAAGTCAAACAAACTGTTTCGATACTTTTCACCTTATCTGAGGATTCCACTTCACCTTGATATTTACCAAACCATTCACGTGCAATAGAAGAGTTAAGAAATTTTCAAACGCTTAAATCAATATCATGCGATGCAGCTACGACCAAGGAGTTCTCTTGACCTATCTATAAGGCCTTCCCTATGGGGCCATTCAAAAAGTGCCTATGCTCTGAAGGTGGGGAGGGGCACCCAAGAAAGCGTATGACAACGTACAAGGTGGAGGGGCTCTTCAAAGAACGTACGGTACCCTCTGAAGGGGGAAGGGGGTACCCAAGAAAGAGAGTGAAAACGTACAGGGGCTCTTCAAAGAATGTACGTTTTTAAACGTACAGGGGCTCTTCAAAGTACGTACACTCTGAAAGAGGAGGGGTGCCCAAGAAAGCGCGTGAAAACGTACAAGGGGGGATCTTCAAAGAATGTAAGTATGCTCGTGTAAATTTCTCAAGGTAAATCCTTGCACAAAGCATCCTAAATAAAGGAAACTGTCCTTTCAACATGCAAGCAAGATCACACTCTCAATTATTTTTACACAAATATGTTGTAATTTTTAGAGGTATCAGGTATGTATCATACGTTGCAAACTTTGAACTTGCTGTGATAAACAATATAATCAAATATTTAAGGGGGTTGATAAATTGAAAGCACTTACGCTCTGGGAGAGGTGGTACCTTGAAAAAGTAGGGAGGAGGGGGCCGAAAATCGATGAAATTGAGGGTACATACTTTTTGAATGGGTCCTATAGGCTTTTCTTGGGCATTTAAAGCCAAATTTTTTATCAAAATGCATTTAGGTGACTCTTCGCTTTTCGCTACACGGCAGCGCTTAAGTATTTTTCTTGGGTTCCTAGAATACAAAAAATGAAGGGAGTTTGCCGATAGAAAGTAGAAAATTTAACGATTCACCAAATTTGCCATTGCTGTGGACAAATATGAATATATTGTACACCTTTCCCAACTCCGCTTAAGGGACAGGCCCGCCTTCCTCCCGTTACGTAATATACATACGTCATCGTCGTCATTTATGCACTTACCAGAGAAGCATATGTATAAATAAATTTATGAAACATAAACATTGAAGTTAATGAAAACACTAGATTTAATGAACACTAGATTTGTGTAATAAATAATGGTACTTGACAATAGAATTATTTAATAAACAATAGATTTATGATATAGATAATAAGCTTCAAGGCGCCAAACCCATGATGTCTTTCTAAAGCTAATTTAAGGATTCAGTTGTAAAGACCCTGAGAAATATGACATCCACACTGTTTGGATTGAAGGTGTTTTCGTAAGGTTGCATGTGCGTATATGTAACTTGCATGGTGTTTGGTAGAGTGTGCGCGTGCTTTTCAAACTTTATACTAAAGTAAAAATAAGAAAATAAATATGGAATTTGCAAAAAAGAAGAATATAAGGCATCGAAAACAAACTCGAATTATTAGTATTATTAGTTCAGGAGTGATCAATACAACAATAAAAAACTGAATTCTAATGTTTTACACAATTCATCATTATTTAAGGAATGTACTTTATAAATAGGCTGTTCTCCTAATGGCGGTAACTATTGTGCAGCGAGCAATGCACCATGGTACCAGTAGTAAACGCCATTAGTACCATAATGCATTGCCCGCCGTGCGATGACTAACATCATTAGGAGAAAGGCCTATTGCGTAATTAAGCTTTTTCAATGTTTTGTTTTTGTACAGGATATATATAATTCAAATTAAATTGTGTAATTTAGCCTGCACGACGAAGACTGTACAGATTCTATCCCGTTTGCTTTTTTTGAAAGCTAAAAACAATCCGTGAAGATGCACCGGTGAATTTGTTAATTTCATTTCAAGCAGCAACAACTGCTGTCTCTCTTTATCCTTAGAGGTACTGACGGGCTGCTGTCCAGCTTGTGTCACACTAGAAGTGGTGAAGGAAATTAGTTTAATAAAAGATATTGCATTGTGATATTTTTTGAAATTGAAGTCAAATATGGTGCAGGAATCTGGAATGGCTTTATTACCCTAGATTAAACATAGGGTATTCAGGGGTGCCGGAACATGGGGTTGCTGGGGCACTTGCCCTCCTGCCCTAGTGGAAGGGAGACGAGAATATCCATTTTGTCAAATAGTTTTTTGGAATAAATTGGATAAGGGAGTATTTTACAATACACTCCTACGATTAAAGTATCAAAGCACTTTCGAATTTGGTGAAGGCTATCTTACAGTATGAGCGAGGTAGCTTAGTGTTTAGAGCGCATGCCTTCCATGCGGAAGGTCTAAGGTTCGAGCCCGACTCGATGTCCTGGCTGAACGCTCCCTCACTGTTCACCCAGCAGCAAATGGGTACCCAGTGGGAACACAGGGGAGATAAAGGCGGCGAGGAAAGGAACTGGCCACCCTACTTCACATGCAGATGGCTCAGGATAAGTGCCCTCTCTAACAGGTACTCCCCTACATACGAAAGTAAACGGGACTACTTTTACTATTTTATCTTACAGTATTTATTTGATTTCAAGAGCTTCGAAATTTAACAGTTTTTACATTACTTAAGATAATTTTCTTACAGTTTGATCACTGTTTATTATTACAATGTTAGTTTTAGGACTTTTCTAAAAATGCCTATGTGGCTCAAGCCTAACATATGCAGAAAATTATCGTTATTGCTTGCGTCCAGTGAAGGGCGGGGTCATTAAAAGGGCGTAGCATGGTGCCCGCAGGAAAAAGCCGCCCCACATTGCCCTGACGTGCTTCCGGCACGCCTGATCTGATTTCTAGAGTTCTTTGGACACTGTTGTATGTATCAAAATTCAGCTGCTGTGGCAAGCTATGCAAGCTTATTGTAATAATGAATGAACTAAAGGAATGAACTAAATAAATGAAGTAAATGAATGAACTAAATGAATGAACTAAATGAATGAACAAAGTCAACACACGATAAATACTCCTAATAATAAGCTTTAGTGATATTATATAAAGAAAGGGAAATTATCGATGGCTACAGGACTTCTTCAAAATTCAGCCTTGCAAGCGATTTCAAAACCTGAATTTCAAAGAATGATTATAAAAGCCTGAAAATATCACTTACAAGATCCATAAACACCTCTTAAATGTTTAGAACTCTTCCTGTCATGAGACGAAGCTGGTTTAGGAGGACTTAGAACTTGGGACAAAAAGGAGGCAAAATATATAAAACTGATCAGCATCTAAAAAGAAAACAAGGGAAGAATCAGTAAATTACTGGAGGAATCGCCTAGTCGGTCGGGCATAAAATTTTCTCTCTATGTTTTCTATCAAGCTTTCTATCAAAATTTTTCAAAAATGATGCTGCTGTGCCAAAAACCTTTTCCATCAAATTAAAATGAATTTAAAATATACTCCTAGGTGCCAAATGAACGCCCCCCTACTTATTAATTTTTCGATTTTTTCCCAACCTTATTTGGATCCCCCATTTATTAATTTTAAGGAAATTGACTTTTTCTACAAACCCCTCATTTTATATCCTTTCATTTTTAGAACTATTTACGCTCAATTTTCATGGCAAAATAGCGTACTGCTGTATATATTTCAGTTTCATGCTCTATGACAACTTATTTTTGTTCTTTCCACCCTTGGGTATTCATTGAAAGCTTTTGTCAAATTCCCATCCTCCATTTATTTTGACCCCCGTTTATTAAACTTCGGAATTTTTTCTGACCCCCCTATCTATTAGGACCCCCCGTTTATTTGGCACTTGAGATAAATTTTTGGGCAAGCACCTTTTCCGTAATATATTAAGGTTGATGATATTTTCTTGTATATTAAAAATCCAAACGTTTTTTCAAATGACTATTGATACCGCCACTCTGGTAAGCTGATTATTTTACATTAATTCCAGTTAGTTAGAATACCACTCTTATCAAAAGATTGTTGCCTCTTGCTCTATGTAAAAGAGGTTGAAAATACCTGAAGTGACATTGCCAATGCAGAATACCATGTTTGCCCTGTGATACTTGCAGCACCTGATGAAAATAAATATTACTCTTAAGTCTATGAAGCACTACACTTTCAATAACCAGTTTTAATAAGCCATTTATTACTATCATCCTTATCGCTCCAAGCATCATTATAACCATTATCAGCATCACCAACACTATCATTATCATTTTTATCATCATCATCATCTTCATCATCATCAACATCATTGTCATCATCATCAACATCATTGTCATCATCATCATCAATATCATCATCGTATCGTATCGTATCACTTTTGTCGCCCGTGGGCATGTGTCAATACAAGGGGAAAGTTGGAGAGCATCCTACATCGGTAGCTCTACACAGGCCTTTGATCTTTGGTGCCTTGCCAGATTTGCAGCTGATATTGTCTTCCCACACTCATCCCATACAACATACTTCGCTTTGTACACTCGAGCTGTAACCTCATTGGAAGTTTCCTCTTCAGTTGTTATACCATGCACTGTCCTCATATGTCTTGCTAAATTGCTGCCTATCAGCCATTTCTTGCATATGTGGCACTCTTTTTTCTTTCCTTCCA
>OLMO02000009.1:22241604-22259829 GCA_900291935.2 Cassiopea xamachana | reverse complement strand
AATAAACGGGGGGTCCTACTAAACAGGGGGTCAGAAAAATTCCGAAATTCAATAAACGGGGAGGGCTCAAAATAAACGGGGGTTGAAATTTGAGTAACGGCTTTAAATGATTATGCACGGATAGGAGGAATTAAAACAGGTTGTCATAAAGCATAAAACTAAAATATATACAAAAGCATGTTATTTTGCTCTGGAAATTGGTTGTAAATAGTACTTACAAAGAAAGGAAATGAAATGACGGGTTTGTAAACATGTGAAATTTAAAGAAGAAAAAGAGAAAGATGAGAGATAGAGAGAGATGAAGGGAGATGAAATGACGCTTGGAATATCATCATCATAATCGTCGTAGAATTCTTGGATGCACTCCTGCGGTGGGCAACTTTATACCTGGTCAGGATTCCTTGATGCACGAGCGGTCTTTGGAATTGTGGTGGAGAGAGTAGACATTTTAATAGCTATTAACTTTTATCTCCATTCCAACTTCTTTGTACAAATGGCTCGACTAGGTGACTCGCGTCCCTGCCATTGAACCAACGAACTCTAACTCATGATTCACATAGTTCTAATTCTAATGCTCATCTGAATCTTCCTCCTAGTTCTCTTCAAAATCCTAGTTATCTTCAAAATCCTAGTTATCTTCAAAATCCTAGTTATCTTCAAAATCCTAGTTATCTTCAAAATCCTCGTTATCTTCAAAATCTTAGTTCTCTACGAGAGGTGCGCTAAAATAATGTAGAAATACTGATTTAGGATGCATCAGCATTTTTGCCGACATGGAGTAATCGTTACTCAGTAAATAAAATAGAAGGGTAATGCTAGTTTATTCTAGAATACCTAGTCTAGTCGTGTATGACGAAAGGGTAGATAATCCTTAATCCCTAAAACAATAGAATGGAATGCTGTAAAATGCACATTCATTATTACGGGGTTTCCTATGGTGTGCCTAGCTTCACAGAATTACTATGTTTGTGTTACTTATATCCAACCTAACTTATTTCTCAACGACTAATATAACATAATTTTGGACATATACGTGCGTCTTACAATTTATGAATAGAAACTTCCGATATAAACATGCTAACATTTCCTGGAAACTATAATGATTCTGTTGGCTCACTCCCAGTCGAGCCCTCGACATATCTCACGAACAACTAAAATGTGAAATGTGAAGGCCCTTTCAACCTTTCACAGTCCAAATACCTAATATACCAACGCGATACAACGTAGACCTCTCCAGTCTTCTACAAGCACTATGAGTCTAAATAACAAATAACTAAATGTGAGACGTCCTAATATGAGATACAAGTACTTTCGCAAGCTATTTTATCTGTCCTAGTTTTACATGCATAGCTCCATTCCAGCATTTATTAATTAGCAGTATGACAAACAAGTTAATGTTCTTAAAANATTAATAAACGGGGATCCTAATAAGTTCTGGGTGTTAGAAAAAATTGAGAAATTAATAAGCGGGGTGGCATTTATTTGGCACATGAAAGTAGAAACGAATTTAAAAAACAGGTACTAGATTTCCAATTAGAATTTACTTCATACTTTAACTCAGATTACTTGCTGATTTTGGGCCTTGCTACAGATCTTTTCATGCTTATCTGTAGGTATCATATGGAATAAATAAGAAATGAATTTTTTGGCAAGTTATGTGAAAAAATGCCATGTTGTAGGGTTTTTGTGGATTACTGCAGCATTTGATGTATAAACTAAGGTCACTTGGCGGCTACTCTAGATTGCAAATCTAGCTCTATATCTGGATAAATCAGTATCAATCTATGACTCAACATTTCACATATTTAAGAAAGGTTGCTCTTCATTTAAGCTAATTTACAAGGGGCTCTCCGAACAACTTAAAACTCAAAACTTAAATCTTCACTTAAAAGTAGAAAAATAAATAAAAAACATTTGAAACTCAAATTAAAACGTGAAAGGGGAAAGATTGAAATGATGCTCAGGCAATATACCTGGATTTCTTCAAAACACTATGTATTTAGCCTTTGATTTCCAACTCCGGCCAGAGAAACAATTTACAGTAGCCAAGCCAAAGCCAATGCAGGCCAACTGTTTGCAAGATTTACAAGATCAACTGAAGTTTTTGCAATTTGCATGTAGTCTTATTTTTTATTTACCTTGAAATCTTAATTGTTGGTCAGAATCAGCTGTACCTTAGCTAATTTAATTATTAAAGAATTTATTAAAAATTATTTATTATTCTGCTTACTACACGCTTCACCCTGAAAATATTTTTTAAGCTTTAATTTTCTATATCTTGTAAGGCATCGAGTCGCTGTCATGTCATTTTACAACAATTTTCATCAATAAAATTCAAAATGACTTTTCCTTTTTAAAAGTGAATTTCGCTTCAACATCTCAGTAGACTAAACTAAATCTTCTCGGCTATGTCCTTACTGCACCCGAATGTTTTGAATCACATGCTTTAAACCTCAATAGTCAACAGAAAGCATCAACTAAACTGTAAAGATATCCTTTACCAGCGTACAATGGGTAGTCAAAGTTGCATCTTTGGGGAGCAAAACTGGGTGTAGACAAGAACGGGAGGGGGTAAACAGGGTGTGGCCCTTAGAGACAACTAAAAGGTAAATAGAGGGTAAGGGGAATAGCTTTCTGTCATCGCCAGCATTGAAGTATCATCTGCTATGATGGCGGAAAGGGCGATAGGGGTCAAAATTTTTTGACCACACCCTTTAAATACTAGGGAAACGCTCGTTTGAGTGTAAAGATACATTCTTTCCAGCTGGAAAAGACCAGCTGCATTTGCTTTTCAAAGCTACTTTCAAATGTATCAATTTTATTGCAGGTTTGAGCATTTCTCAGACATCAACTCTTTTATCTATAGGGGCGGCTGCCCCCTCTCCCTTTGCCCCTGGCTACGCCCCTGCCAGTGGAGAATTTTTAAGAAAAATCCGGGGAGGCCAGCGGCCCTGAATATGCCGGGTATTTTGGAGCAGGTAGCCGAGTATTGTAAGAATATTTTAGGCTCAAAATGGCTGAAATTTAAGAGTAATGCAAGGCTCAAGCTTCACCAACACTCAGAACATACTCAGACTGTATATATGCATTACAGGTAGGATTTTACTGTTAGATTAATTTTTGCACAGTTGATACTCTATTTATTGTTGTGTTCCAATTTTGTTTTGCTTCATGAGGACGTAAGACATCAACATAGATGTTAATTTATTACTATGTGAAACGTACTTTGGCACCAAAATATTTTGCTTTATCTTGAAGTAGAATGCTGTCTGAACGTGTTGACTAAATATTATTCATTTCTACTTTCATTTTCTTCCTAAAACGTTCCTTTGAAGTAATGGCGGGAAAGTTGTCACATGACACTATAGCCTGGAAGTTGACAATCTGTGATTCTCACAAGCTGTCTGTCGCACAATTTTGCAGTTGTAGGCTGCCAATGAAATGTAATGAATTGACTCACTGAAACGTATACGGCTACACATAGAAAGTATCTATCTAACTGAATAACTAGTAGGAGCGCATCTATTTAAGTCTGAACGTTCTATAACCCTCTCATCTTCCAATAGGTTAGACTCCCATATGGCTCAACTGGATTGCTAACCTTAACAAAATTTCCACATGTGCACCCAAACAACAAGTTTGGTTTTTACATATGTTTCGACATTAAAAACAACTCACCAGACGGTATTTCAACTTGTTTACTGGTGTATTCCTCTTCTGTAACGTTTTAGGATTCTTGATTCTTACACAAGTGTTCACATTACCGACTCTATAATTAACGCAATGCAAAAATTAACGTGTAATCAATTCACGTTGGTGAAGACAAGAATCTTTTTAATTTTGTGTATCGCTTTAATTTTGTCTATAGCTTTAATTTATGTATCGCTTTAATTTTATGTATCGCTATAATTTTATGTATCGCTTTAATTTTATATATAACTTTAATTTTATGCATCGCTTTAATTTTGTGCATCGCCTTAATTTGTGTATTGCTATAATTTTATGTATCGCTGTAATTTGTGTGTCATTTTAATTTTGTGTATCACGTTAATTTTGTGTATCGTTTTAATTTTATGTATCACTTTAATTGTATGTATTACTTTAATTCATGTATCTCTTTAATTTTATGTTTCGCTTTAATTTTCTGTATCGCTTTAATTTTATGTATCACTTCAATTTTATGTGTCGCTTTGATTTTATGTATCTCTTTAATTTTATGTATCGCTTTAATCTTATGTATAACTTTAATTTTGTGTATCGCTTTATTTTTGAGTATCACTCACTTTAATTTTATGCATCGCTTTAATTTTATATATAACTTT
The DNA here is from genome assembly GCA_900291935.2 of Cassiopea xamachana. NCBI lineage: Eukaryota > Metazoa > Cnidaria > Scyphozoa > Rhizostomeae > Cassiopeidae > Cassiopea > Cassiopea xamachana. The sequence goes on along the minus strand of OLMO02000009.1, from coordinate 22,255,507 downwards.
AATTTTGTGTATCGCTTTTATTTTATGTATCACTTTAATTTTGTGCATCGCTTTAATTTTGTTTATCATTTTAATTTTATGTATCACTTAAATTTTCTGCATCGCTTTAATTTTGTGTATCTCTTTAATTTTGTGTATCGCTTTAATTTTATGTATCGCTTTAATTCTATGTATTGCTTTAATTTTATGCATCTCTTTAATTTTGTGTATCGCTTTAATTTTGTGTATCGCTTTAATTTTAACATTAAGCCTCTCCCTCATACTCTCTCACCTACTAAGTACTTTGTTTTCACCCATTACTTGTTGCTATGCGCGGTTGTCAAGTATTGCCGAAAAGGTCTATGTGACGACTTATCGATGATATGCAGTTTTAAGCCGTATTCACGCTACAAAACTAGTACAGGCTCTGCCTAGACTCAGTCGAACTGCATGTTGTGTCCACAATAACAGATAAAATTGCTAATGTGAACACAAACCTGGGACGAGCCCAAGATGCAACCCGAGCGCTTGCGCAAAGTATGAGCAACAAACATGCCTGACTGATAGTAGAAAAATTTTGGTGGAATGGAAATTCCTAGATTTGAGATTTTGCCACATGCTCTGCTGATATGGCAATGTTCCACGTCGATGTTGATATTTTTCATCAGCCCAAATGCCTAGAAATGCTCCATGGTCAGCAAATGCCTACAAATTCTCTATATTTTCTCACGAAACTCAAGTTAATAAGAAAACTTCAAGTTCCAATGTTTTCCCACGAAGTTTTATTTTCCTGTCACGTTGCTTCACACTATAAGCCTACGCAATTGCTAATCAAAACGGCATTCGGCCCAAGTTTCTGTTAGAAACCATACAGTTTCTTTCCACAAAATACAAATCGGAGCTCGGCCTAGAACGAGCCCTTACTCAAAACCTAGGTCAAGTTCGCCTAGGCCGAGCCGAGGTTTTTCGCCTCCACACTAGCATGGGCCAGACCAAGGTTGGCGAAAACTTCGGCCGAGTCTGAGCTAGTTTCCGCAATGTGGACACGGCTTTAAATATTCTTCATTTCTGAAATTCAAATTTACTTTGCTACGTAGTTTCAACACCTCACCAGATCAAGGGGAACATGAATAGCAATCGCATGGCTGCAACCGCATGTCTTCGATCATACGGTTGAACGTTATAATTTCAATAACCAGCAAGAGACCTTACAAAGTCTTTAAACTGCCTTCTAGTAACATTATTCAGCAAGTAGATGTGTGTTTCTTGCACTTTCTTCTGTGAAAATAGCGGATGATCATCAGTAAAGTTAGAATAGTCATTGGCAAGATTTTCAGCCTACATGAGTATGTTGTATCAAATAGTGAGCGAAAGGTTGTCAATTTATGAAAAAGAAGAACCAGCCATACCTCAATGCTTCCACTAGAGATATTTCCTTTACTTCTAGCTCTTCTTTACAGTGTATCTATCATATATCTTCCTTTACTGAAACACCGCACAAGGCGACTGTATCGCTTTGGAAGACACGGAAAGGAATATAGAGGTTATTCCCTTTTGTTTCATTTGTTATCTATATTTGACCAAATACAAATGATTCTTTGTTTCGTAAATGTAGGCCATCACATGAGCTACTTCTTAGAAACCAATCAGCAATTTCCGCCGATTGTCAATCAAATGAGCATCTAATGATGTCACGGGTCATCAAGAGCAAGCAATTTTATGACGGATGGAATTATTTAACCCTACTCTCGGGTGCCAAATAAACGTTCTCCACGTATTAATTTTTCGATTTTTGTCCAACCCTGTTTATCGATTTTAAGGAAACCCCGTTTATCATTTGCAAGGAAATTGACTTTCTGTGCAAATCCTTCATTTCATTTCATTTCCTTTCTTTGTTAGTACTATTTACGCCCAATTTTCATGGCAAAATAGCGTACTGCTGTATATCTTTTAGTTTTAATGCTTTATGACAACATGTTCTTGTTCTTTTCGTCCTTGTATAATCATTTAAAGCCTTTTCTCAAATTCCAAGCCCTCAGGTTATTGAATTTCGGAATTGCTTCCAACCCCCGTGTCTACTAGGACCACCATTTATTTGACGCTTAATTAAGAGTAGTTAATGGTGAGAAAGCTCTTGATTCTTGATTCAACCAATCACATAGGTGCTATGAATCATGGGGATATTGGAGGGAATGGCAGTACTTGGAACATACCTCGTGACACTGCACTGAAGATGTTGCCCTGAATTCGAAAAGAAGAATTCCCTCTAATATATCTTGTCCCCACCCTTACACACCATTTTCTTCTATCATCTATTCGTAATTTTTCGACATCTATTGGTCATTTTCTTTGTAATGTATTGCTGTTGCATTTTGAGTTTATTTTATGTTTTAAGTCTTCGAGGGCTTACACTGAACAACAAAATCATTCAATGCTATCACTGGAAATCTTATATGATAAAGAGCATGTCATAGAACTTCCATGTCTTCTCCCTCTGACCTATTCAGTACATTGAAAACGTTTTCGATATATCGAATACATTGAATACTCCAATACATTAAAAACGTATTCAACAACCATGCTTACCCTCCTACCTCCATAGTGATTGGTGACAATAGAGCAGCTTTCTGATCAGGTACATTAAGGTAAATTTTACCTTATATCCGCCAAACAAAAGAGTTCTCGCGACGTTCCTGTATGTATGCTTTTAATTACGAAATGCAAAGCACAACTGTGAGGCATAACAATTTCAACGGAGAGGAACTTGAATACTCTTGGTTAACAAACGAAAGCCTCGCAGAATTTTCAAACGAAAGCCTCGCAGATGATTTTGATCCCGGGTTCCGCAGTCCCTAAAACCGCCACTGCTAGATACTTCTGAAGTATAGGAGAGGCACTTAAAGACGTTTGTTCTTTAACTGTTCGTTGTTTAGTAAAATACTCCTGACATTTAACAAGCTACCCAAGGTGTTTCAGCTGACGAAAGATCACATTATTGACCGATGTCACTCTCTTGGTTCTCTAACACCTTATCGATAGAGCAATTGATACACATTCAATCAATCAATCAATCAATCAATCGATCATTCAATCAATCAATCAATCAATCAATCAGTCAGTCAATCAATATAGTTAAAGTTGATACAGAGGTACATAGCATATACAAATACTAATTAAAACCAGCTATTTAACAAATAAATGTATTAGTCTACAGGAAGTTAAAAGAATAAAATAAAAATACTGCACCTGTAAATATGATGTTTGCGTAGATATGTAGGTACAGTGGTTTATTTGCATGTTTTACATGTGCATCTAACTCCAGACCATTTGCCTATCCTCTTCTGGAAACATGCTAAGGTGGTTTTTTCACGTTTTATGCTGTCATCAATGGCGTTCCACAAGAGATTACCCCTAAAAGACATTGAATCAAGACCAAAGTTCATTGTCTTGCCTGATGGAAGTTTGCATAAATTTTGTATTCTTAGATTATAAGTAACATGTTTTCTTTCATGAAACTCCCATTTAAGTGCAGTGTGGGGCTCAATACGTTCATGGATTTGAAGATTTCTTTCACGAGTTTCTGCAAGTTCTTTTTTTTGTTTTTTTTTTCATGGTGAATGATAATAGATTTCAAAGTTTTCTATTAGCATGGTGAATGCTAATAGATTTCAAAGAGCTCCCTCGAGTTATCAAATTCGTTGGTCTTTAAAAGTTCTTAGCATTTGTGTACAGTTCAGTTCACATTTTTCACATTTTTGACAAGGTCATTTTCTACTGCTTCTGCAGTGATGCGAACTTCCTGTTATCCGATAATAAAAACTTCCATGCGGGATGTTTACTAAACAATCTGTTTTGCCATATTTATGCTCAGGCTCAAGGAACCACACAGCTACACCTAAAAACTTACAGAAACTTATGATAGAATACCCATTCGAAGATGTCACGCTACGCCACTCAGTTGGGGGGCGGAATCTTTTGGTTAACGCCCTTAAATTAGGTTGTAAATGTGACCAACGCCCTTTTTGCATCACAGTGGTACCAGAAAAGAGATGAAGAAATTGCGATTTATTTCTCATGAAAAGAATTGACCTAATGCTTTCACTTTCCATGAGTTACTCTAATCTACTAGACTCGCAACTGTTTTCAAAAATTAATGTTCTCTATATTAAACTGCATTGTATAACTATTTATCTCTGCACCTTAAAATAGGTATGATGTCAGCTAAGAGCCAGTTGCCGACGAGCTAAAAAATTACTTGAAAAATCGTAGGGTGTTTCGATGAAACTTTCCTGCGCTAGTGATGTTGCGACGCTTATATATATATAAGACGAGCTTCAATTTGTACCTAAAGTTGTGGGATGGACCGACAACAAATGGCACAAATTTGAGGCAAAAATGGAAAATTTGGTCGATTTGCCGATAGAACTTTTGGTTGAGGGCAATAGTGTAGAGCTGGGGGGCTCAGCACCCCTAGTTATTTTCTTTCTTATGTTATGGGGGCTAGAGCCCCCTAGTTATTCCAAGCAAACACTGATTCTGAGCAACAAATGATAAGGCTATGAAATTATCGTTCATGTTCCTAGAATACTCAACCTCACCATGACACTTTTTTTAAAGAGAAGTTCTTCCAACGGCTTCCTTTATGTTAAACTTTGCAACAACATTAAACTGTCGTCTTTCCAAAGAAGCCACTTTCTATCCTTCTTCAGAGTTGAAAGTTGTGTGAAGCCCCCCTTCACTAACAGATAAAATCATTCAATTTGCAGGGCAATTGAATCTCTTTGCAGGGCAATAATACCTTGCCACATCGGAATTTCAGTGCACACTCTGGCGTAGACTATCCTTTCCGCGCACTTGCATGAGATCTTGTTTCTAGCGTTGGACTATGCGACAGTACAAGCAAGAGTCATCGTAACTTCTTTGTATTACGTTCTCAAGTTACGAGTTTAGTTTTTGCCCTGGGAACATATATCAATTTTGATAGCAGCCTTCATACCATGTTCCAAAATGGCGTTTTCTAACGTTCTATAGGGCGTAGCTCTGAAACACTTCTGGGGGCAAGATCCCAGACCCAATCCTTCTCCCCCTTCTCTTTTAATATAGTCCTGTGTTGTGAAATGCCATAGGGGGATTGATTGCCTCCATTTTCAGTGGCGCTAGGAGTTTCTGGCAAATCGGTTAATTAATCTCCACCGTGAATTACACTTGGCATCAGTGGCGTAAATAGAGGGGGGCAGGGGGGGCGGCTGCCCCCCCCACCAACCTTTTCCAGCTGCTTGTCGGAAATTTGTCTTTACTACAACCTGCAAGCTTTGCTCTTATTTTATCATATCGGCTTCTAAAATTGCTAATAGTAGAGAAGTATACAACTTCATGAACAAACAACGACCCTTTGATACGACGTATAAATGGGGGCAACAACCGAACTTCAAAGGTGTTTGTCAGAAAACTTGTCAACACAACATCCCTAAATTTCGTCGAAATTTGTCCGGGTTTCGCCCCTTCACTGCCAAATCGTAGCTACGCCACTGCTTGGCATAAATACAACTTGGTATTAATCAATTGAGATTTTTCATAGCTGGCAAAGACGATATTTTATCTACCATTTACTACTGCTGGAATGGTATTCTTTTCAATCTATTATCAAAGCACATGGTTCGAAGATAACCACAATCAACGAGAAAAAGCCAATTCTCTTTTCCTAACCAACTCTGCTAAATATCCTTAACCCGCATATGGCTCTCTATACAACTTTCTATAATATGATAGATGCTTAATGTGTCCCTTTTATACCTAATCTTATGAAAACTCTAGAAACTAGACACTATATATAGAAATATCTAGAAAACTATTACGTCATGCAGTGTAACTACAAAGACGAAAACGAGGCTATATGGCTTTGGTGTTTATTGGAATGTTTCAGACTATCGTTCTGGTATGTTCGCAGCTTGTAATCATTACGCCGTAATATCTCACTACATAATATTACTAATTATGTCAACTACAAATACGCAATATGGAAAACGAAATCCATAATGGATTGCTCTAGAAAAGGAAAGTCTACAACTACAATAAATGCTAATGATAAGTTGGCGAGCTATTGATGGCCTAAAGTATCGATCATTATCATCGAGGTATTTCTCTACTCTTCTGTTCAGTATAGATGTAACTATCGCAGAGCAGCATCCAGTGTTTAAATGAAAGTACAGATGATATGCCTCTGATCTTCTCTTACATAAGTTTCAAACCTGGGGGCTAGCCGCCTTTTAGCTTAGTACCCTCGTTTTGGAATACAATTCATAGCCTCGTTTTGAGATATATGTACTTATGCATGAGCCCCCCTAGTCATTAATCTAGCTCTGTAGCACTGGCTGGAGGATGTGACACCCCGGACTCCAGTGGGTACGGGCCTGAGCAGCAGAAAGTTAATCCACGAAATGGAGAAACGCTCTCGTCATTATCTTGTTCTAAAAGGGTGAAAGGAAAGATCTAGGTAATTATGGATCAGCTAGCCTCCTATTTCACATGCTCGTGAACATTTCACTACATTCTTCACAGTGCCTAACCTACAAAAGAAATTCCTCTCCATTTCTGCATTCAAAAGTGTCAAATACTGTCGTGTATAGTATTGCATATTTCAATGTAATATTAAATTACTGTTGAAAAATAGTAAGTTTGACTGATATGACGTCAGAGTTGATGCCATCAGATACAGACTGGGGAGGCATCAAGAAGCGACATCCTTTTAAAAAGCCACGTCCTTTGTCCGCAATGCCTATATCAAAAACAAAGAATTAATTCTGCTTAAAGTCTTCTTGTTCTTATTGTTTGTGCTACTTGTTGTTGTCTTGGCATAGCCACCACACAATGATCCAAGCCAAGGAACAATAGGAACAAATGAAGTTATCACAATGGCCTGGGAAAACATTCATAATTAGGGAATACAAAGATGACGGCGTAGCTGTTCTGTTTACCTATTTTGAAGGAGCTTTGCAAACTTAGCATTTTTCCATGAAAAAACACGACCACTGTCTATTTTTTAACTTTAGCGCTGAAAAAAACGTCATATCAAATTACAGCAAGCAAACCATAATTCCCTCAAACTACAACATTTGTTGAAGCTACTGCTGAAAGGGCTCGTGGAAATTCGTGCAGTGGGGCTGGTTAACTATCTCTAAAAAGTATCAGCTTTCTCCATTAAATGCTAGTATAATGGTAATGGGGAACAGCATGTTACTATAAACATTCACGAGGTCACATACTGATATGATAAATGTGCTTAGACTGATTTCATGTAACTTACCGAACAATTCTACGAAAAAAATTTAACGAAGCTAGTTGTGGTATTTGATATTGTTGGATTAGAATGAAGTCATTTCCGAAAGTGGTTTAACATAGCCTAAGCTATCCTTAAGAAACGCACTTTCCACTTTATACCATGGGCTTTCAGATGTACTTGCTTTAGTCATATTGTAGTAGCCGGATTTCTTGAATTATTTCCGCGAATTCTTTTAGCTTGACATATAGAATATCGAGGGCCATTGAACAGCTCCTTTGGAGATTTAATTTCTATAGAAATATTTTCTGTGCGGGGGAAACCCTAGAAAAGAAGATAAGCTAGTTCAAACATATAAGGGAAATTCTTAAACTTAGGAGCGCTTTCTGGTTTAAAGTCCTTCAAAGATTTTGAAAAAACTTTGTTCATTTTCTAATTGGAAATTCAAATGTGTTATAAAAGCAAATGCATTTAAATTGCGGTCTCAACAAAAACTTAGTCAGATCTAGAAGCAAGTAATGTAGTATCGCTATTTATTGTAACATAATTGAGAAAGAGGGTCTTAACAGTGTTCTTGGTGCAGTGTTTGTTGCTTCAGAAACATTCAGAAACGTTTTGGTAAGGTGCTTTTTACTTTAGCATCTCCCAATTAACGTTGTGTTATACCATTTGTATTGACCATTACTTCATTAAATGTAAATGTGATGATTATTATTATGATGATGATTATGAGTAATATAGGTAGATTGACACAGAAAATAAATCTGCGGAATTGCAACTATTAGTTTCACGATTTCTCGATCATCAGGCAATTATACTACGAATGATTACAAGCATTCAAATATATGGTGGTTAAATTGTAAGGGGGTTGTAGGCGTTAAGGTACTCTGGTCTGGTATCTTCGAATAGTCGTTCGTTGGAGGAATTGTCGGATAGTCGTTTGCCTATGGACTTCGGAATTCGGTCGATGACAATGGGTGGATGGTTTGAGGTTGTGCTGATGTATAGGAGTTTTTTGTCCTTTTTCTTGAATGGGTGGTAGGTGGCGATTGAAAGGTTGACTGTTACTTCGGGAAAATTTACTTGTTTAAGGTGGCATTGTATTTCTATCTGGAATCTCAAGTCTTTGAAATATATATTGGTACAAGCGTTCAAATATATGATAGTACTTAACGCCTACAACCCCCTTACAATTTAACCACCATATATTTGAATGCTTGTAACCATTCGTAGTATAATTGCTTGATGATCGAGAAATTGTGAAAATAATAGTTGCAATTCCGCATATATATATATATATATATATATATATATATATATATATATATATATATATATATATATATATATATATATATATATATATATATTCTACTTATTTCTAGTCTATTTAGTCAAAGGCGATGTTTTCAATTCTAATGCAAAGCTCATCACAAAAATAGATTTCTGGGGGCAAAATTAATTGTATTGAGGGCAATGCTGAAGAATAGGGAGATATTTCCCCCTGAGTTTGTATGGTAAAAGGGCCTTTTGGAATTGACTTCATTCTGAACCAACAATATCAAGTACCACAACCAATGTCATTAACATTTTTTGGTAGAATTCTACTATAAGTTACTTGAAATCAGTCCAAGCAGATCAGCATGTTACTATGTGAAAGCTTATGTCAATATGCTGTTCCCTTTTTCCTATTATATTAGCGCTTAGAAAGCTGATACTTTTTAAAGATAGTTGACCGGCCCCCCTGTACTACTTCATACAAGCCCCTTTTGGGAGGTAGCTTTACAAAATATTGCAGTTTGAAGAATTTATGGCTTGCTTGCTGTTATTTGATATAACTTTTTCAAGTTCGGCTCTAAAGTTAGAAAATAGACAATTGTCTTGTTTTTTCATGGAAAACGCTAATTTTGCAAAGCTTCTTCAAAATAGATAAACAGCACAGCTAAGCCGCCATTTTTGCTTTACATCATATCCAGAAGCACATATCTATGAAATGAAAATATAATTTTGAAAATCGGTCATTGCCAGGTGGAGATATTTGAAAAGGAATTTGCAGGTTTGCTCTGTTGCTTTATAGAATTGAACAAGAATTGCCATGAAATTGAGAGTTGTGAATGTCATCAAACTTTCAATGCGAATATCTTGGGACTCGGAGATCCAAATTTGATGGAAATTGTTTTCCTGAGATGGTCAACTTTTGCTCTTTAATTACAACTGTTTTGATAGGCCATTGTGATAACTTCATATTTTCTAACTTCTTCCTTAATTTTGCGCGTCTCGAGCACAGTGCACTGTTGCTGTCATATTCAGGAGTGGTGAACCAGCATGATCCATAGGATTGGCATCAAATATCGAAAATATCAATTTACTGATGGTCGAAACGTAAGACGGCGAGAGTTGAACTACTGAACATTGAAAGCCATGATATGCATATGTTGCAGATCTCGGATAACGTGATACAGAAGTATTGATATCATTGAACGCGCTTCTACACAAAATAAAATATTCTCTCAAAGGCTCCAAGCACAAAGGTTTCTCTAATCGTGCTAGTCTATCCTTGACACATTGGAGCTTTATTTTACCTAAACCTTCTATTTCAATGAACTCCATCCACGATCCTAGAATGTGCAACCCTACAAGCCAAGTCTTCATATTAACCGTTATGGTTAGCTTCCACAATTGATCGTGAGGATAAGGAAAACCTCGACCACTACAATAAGCTTGAGGAACAGAAGAAGCATAAAGATCTTCCCGATCAATTATGGGTACGATTGTATTCCCTTTCACACGTGGTATTTTGATGAAATCAGCAATCATATCACTAAAATCAGACTCATTTTTAGTAACATTCCCGTCATCTTCATCAGAACTTTTTCGTACACATGAAGAATCTAATGTATCAGGATTTAGCAAATATGTGTCATACAAGTTCACAATCTCCTTATTTGTCAATAACATCGATGGCCTACAATGCACAATAAAATCATTCAATTTTATCACTGGAAATCTTATATGATAGAGAGCATCTCCTAGAACTTCCCTTTTTTTGATCTTTTCTCCCTCTGACCTCTTCAGTTCTACTTGATATGTACACCATTTATCGACAGCAAGGAAAAGGTCAAGTTCATTGATGTTCAACATATTTTGCTTGAGTATAGCTTTCATTGCTGCTTGACTCAGCTCTAAGAATCTCTCAGTCATTATCAATGCTGTGATGTCTCTTCGGATTACATTAAGGCACTCCTCAACCATGGCATCTTCTTCCAATGTTGCTGAGACGTCAAGTGCATCCAAACAATTGTCAATGTTCACTATTGATTTAATGAAATCTGAAAATGGCCTCGTCTCCATAATCATGTACTTCTTTCTGAGGTATGACAATTGCCGAACAGTTTCCCATGTCACTTTGGCAGACTTCTTGTAAATGATTGAAAGGAATTCTAAAAAGTCTTCTGGCTTTTCACAATCTACAATTTCGATTTCCTCTCTGTCATCTGCCAAAGGGCCATAAAACATGGCATGGAAAACTTCGCTGGCATATGAAAGAACAAACTTGTGAGCATGGAATGTCTCTCCATTTACAGCGAATTTTATGTCACTATTCAGATCATTATTAAGCAACATGCCAATTCTGTCATCCACCGGCATCTTCAAAATTTGATCATTGTCTGTTTTTACCACTGTCTTATCACATACCCTTGCATCTCCTTCCACTCCTTCAGCCATTCTAAATGATAAAAAAACAATGAAGATATTGCATTACATCTATTAGGTACTTCAAATAATTCCAGCTCAGTATCAAATCCAAGCTTACAGTACATTATTATACATACTTTTTATAAAAAGCTTAACTGGCTCATATGAAAGAACATGGCATCTCCTGCGTACTTACAACAAATTTTATGTCACTCATTAGATCAGTATTACGTAATGTTCCGATCCAGTAATCCATCTTTTCAACGCAAATTCCACTATTAAATGGGGTCACATGACTTTTAAGATAGCGCATAATGATTGGTTAAGGTCTTATCTTTGTAAATAGAAGCGAGAAAACTAGGAAAAGTCTGTCGCCATTTGCTGTGAATGTGAAGAAACCTTTCTATTAGTTTGAAAACTAGAAAAGTTCGGTGATGTTAACTCTACCAATCCACCGTTGAATGACATAAATAAAATAGACGATTATGACTTGCGGATGTTCCTGCTGTCAAGAGGACAGACTTGGAGGTCACGCTAGTGAAGGCTTTAATCAATTTAGGCCGTGAAGGTAGTGTTGACTTTAACGAAAATCCTGTTCTTTATTGCATGAGCATTACATCGCCTGTAGTAGTTGTGGTAATGCTTGCAGTAACAGCGTTTCACCATCTTAAGTAGTTGTAGTTCCTTCCCACAGACTCCTGTCCCAATTCTCGGGCCTTTGGTTACATAAAAGGCTTATCCAATCATAGCAGACTATTTGAAAGGTCACATGACCACCACTAGCACCTGGATTTTGTGTCGATAAGGTAGATTAATTGGTGTCTTCCAAATATGATCATTGTCCGTCCTCAGCCCAATGTTAGCATTAAGGCAATCAAAAGATGACCGGTCATGTTATGGTTACTTTTTGGCACTAGGTGGCTTTTTGTCCCTTTTTGGCGCTTTTCCATCTTTTATCATTAGTTTGATTTTTTGGCTTTAAATTCAATGCATACAAAATAATGACAATAAAATAGCAACGATTTACGCATGACATGGGAAGGATGAGAATACGAAATCCTGTTAGCACCCATACGTCCAAGCTTGCCAAAGTACTGCGGTGTGTCTGCATAGAATGATAGTGTTAACTGGGTAGTACTCTCTCGATTTTACCTCCGTTTCCCCCAATTCCTTGGGGAATCTCAGATGTAATTTATGGATATAAGTACTTACAAAACTTTAGTGATTCGGTTTCATTCTACGAAAAGTATTGAGATATTCTCTAAAAGAATGGCAATAATTTGTGCAAAGAAAGTCACTATTTTTCTAAAGTAGTCTTCTGTAGCTACAACCTATTTGTAACTGGGTAGCCACAAAACTGTCACACCATCAGCAGCAACTGCATAGCCCTTCAGTGTGCTAACGGAGATCCTGGTCAAGCGCAGAAATTTCGTGCTCCAGAGCATTGAAATTTATACCAGCTTACACTACAATAACCTAAATTATTATATTGTCATTTATAGATTGCTGGGTATTTGCAAATTACAAGTGCCACAAAGTCTGTTAAACTGTACATTTTCACAATATTTGTTTGTCCCTTTTTGGTGCTTTGTCCATCTTTTGTCACTAGTTTGATTTAAATTCAATGCCTACGAAATAATGACAATAAAATAGCAATGATTTATGCACAACATGGGAAGGGTGATAAGGGTGAGAAATCGTTTTTTCTCTTCATGTAAAGCAGGGATGTCAGACCCACTGGCGCGATCCGGCCTGCCAAGGCCTTCTATTTGGCCGCTGAGAGAATTTTGAATGAACTGAAACCTAGCCATATTTTTCTCTTATGTACTATCTGGCATTTTAAAGATTGGTTTCTCTAGTTTTTTTCGCCATTGTCTAGATACATAAAAAAGCCGATGAGTTCCATATATTTTAAGGTACCTATTGTGTAACTATGGTACCAACCCCGGATTCTGTCAACATACCCGGCCCGCTTAACGTCATATTATTCCCTATATGGCCCCTGGGCCACAATGAGTTTGATACGTCTGCTGTAGAGTCAGCTTGTCTATAAACACATACGGCTCCAAGTTTCTATAATGTACTGTTTTACGATGAACCTGGCTAGTTTAACGTCAAGCTGAACCAAAGCAATGTGAAGATGACATTACTTTATATTTCAGCTTGCACAGAAACATTTTGTTTGTTATGCTATTATTGGTTTGCTACGTCAACGTTTTGTTTACGTTTTCACTGCAATTTTATTCATTTTGTGTTTTGCGAATTTACGTATGGTAACCGCTATGGAGGGCTTTAGACGGCCGAATTTTGGTCGCGTCGAATTCAAATCATTAACTCCGACGAAAATGCAGCACAAGTGTGGCAGTTACTTTATGTGTGTTTTCGACGTCGCATCTAATTCCATTCTCAGAAAATTGACATGACTTAGTGCATTGGAATGTTGCCAAAAATAAGCTAGCATGACCTTCGTGAATCAAGAATTGAGAATTGCGTCCATGTTGTATTAAAACCAAGAAGTTGATAGTGGTGCTAATGAGACTATTCTAATGAAAAATAGTTTGTTGCCATATCTTTTCGGACATTGCATGCAGTGCTCTTGAGAGCGGTCGAAATATCTTAGCTTAGTCGTTCTCACTGAAGTCCAATATTTTCAAAAGTAATAGTGTAAGCACTTGCAAATACAAGAATGAAGTAAATAGTACCATTATATGTACATGAAACGTAGTTTGCACGTTGCTTTTACCTTGAATATTTGACAGACCAGAGAAAATAATATCCGGAACTTGCATGTAAAGGCGACCAAAACTCGGCCGTATAAAGCCATGCAACATTTACGTCGCACTTGTGAATTAAGTTCAGCAAATCCTGCTGCACTTAATTCAAAGTTCCCTTTACACGGCCGCATTTAAGTTAAACTTAATTCAAATTCTGCGCTGAATTGAATTCGACGCA
>OLMO02000009.1:22218818-22230194 GCA_900291935.2 Cassiopea xamachana | reverse complement strand
ACACCCAATTTTCATGGCAAAATAAGGTATTCCTGTATATATTTTAGTTTTATGCTTTATGACAACCTGTTTTTGTTCTTTTCGTCCTGTTATAATCATGTAAAGAATTTTCTCAAATTCCAAGCCCTCAGTTTATTGAACTTCGGAATTGCTTCGAACCTCCATGTCTATTAGGACCCCCGTGTATTTGACACTTGCGAGTAGTTAATGGCGAGAAAGCTCTTGATTCTTATTTATCCAATCACATAGTTGCTATGAATCATGGGGATATTGGAGGGAATGGCAGTACTTGAAACATTGCTCGTGACACTGCACTGAAGATGTTACCCTGAATTCGAAAAGACGAATTCCCTCTAATATATTTTGTCCCCACCCTTACATAGCATGTTTTTCTATCATCTATGCGTCATTTTTCGACATCTATTCGTCATTTTTCAGCAAATATTTGTCATTTTTCGGCATATATTCGTCATTTTTCGACATTTGTTCATCATTTTTCAACATCTATTGGTCATTTTCTTTGTACTGTATTGCTGTTGCATATTTAGTTTATTTTATGTTATAAGCCTTCGAGGGCCAACACAAAATCATTCCATTCTATCACTAGAAACCTTATACGATAAAGAGCACGTCCTAGAACTTCCTTTTCTTCATGTCTTCTTCCTCTGACCTATTCAGTACATTGAAAACGTATTTGATACATTGAATACATAGAATACTCCAATACATTAAAAACGTATTCAACAACCATGCTTGCCCCCCTGCCTCCATAGTGATTGGTGACAATAGAGCAGCTTTCTGATCCGGTAAATTAGGACAAATTTTACTTTACATCCCCCAAACAACAGGCTTCTCGCGACGTCCCTGTATGTATGCTTTTAAGTACGAAATGTAAAGCACAAATGTGAGGCATAAGAATTTCAACGGAGAGGAACTTGAATACTCTTGGTTAACAAACGAAAGCCTCGCAGAATTTTCAAACGAAAGCCTCGCAGATGATTTTGATCCCGGGTTTCGCAGTCCCTAAAAATGGCGCGGCGCCACTGCTAGATACTTCTAAAGTATAGGAGAGGCACTTAAAGACGTTTGTTCTTTAACTTTTCGTTGTTCAGTAAAATATTCCTGACATTTAACAAGCTACCCAAGATTGCGCCAATTTTAAAAGGTGTCTCAACCGACGAAAGATCACATTATAGACTGATGTCACTACTCTCGGTTCTCTAACACCTTAGCGAGAAAGCAATTGATACACACTTATGCAGTTTTCTCAAATTGACATATTCAAATAGATCAAGAAATATATACTAGTATGGTATTGCTAGACCTAAAAACGGCGGCTGAAATTCTGAACAATCGAACCCTGTTAGACAACCTTAGCCATTATGGGATCAATGGAAGAATATCAAATTTACAAAACATTACATGCGACCTTAATTAAGGCTTATGCCTCGGTCCATTCTTGTTTGTCCTATACCGTATTTCCTCTAAAGAGCGTCCGGGCTCGTTTTATACCGTCAATGCTCTTAGGTGGACACTTTTGTGAGGGAGCGCTTTCTCGAAGATGGGCACTTTTTAGAAGAAATACAGTATATAAATGACCTACCATGTGCATAGGAATACGCAAAAGTAACGATGTAGGTTGAGGACACTAGCGTAACATATATTGCTAAGAGTTCTTCTATCCACGCCCTTCTACAACCAAGTCCTATTGTGCCACACCTTTATAGGGGCTCCTTTAAATAAGTCTCTGCATACAATCTATCTAGTTCCTCTTTTATTTATATTTGTATATTGTATTAATTTTTCTGTATCAATTGTATTAATTTTTCCGTAACACCATTATCTTTGTAGTTTAGTTATTTGTCTGTATTGTTAGAGCCATAAATTTTATGTAGAGAATTTAAATCATATAATCTGAAACTGAAACTTATGAGGCAGTAGCAATTTTTGCTGGATCCGCCCCTGACTGATGCCAACTATGCAAAGATTACACCCGAAGGTCAGTAGCATTTCTGAATCCATTTAGCACTTTCTTTCGATTTTTCAATCTGGTCTACTTATCATGCAAAGTCCTTTACTACGTTGAATGAATGAAGCTAGTCGTAATACGTCAGAAGTGACGGAAAATGTACCATGAAAACGAGACCAAGTATTGCATAAATCGATCTTTGATCGAAACAACTTTTGTATAAAACGGAAACATTCAGTGTTCATTTAGAAAATAAGTCACACAGAGATGTAAGTTATTTACTTCAAAGTCACCAAAGATGCTATACGTGAATTATCTCGCTTTCATTTTGATGAATGTGAGTTATCTTGGTTGGGCTATAGAATCGTCAACATTTAATACCAAAGTTAGGGCTCATGGAGATGCTGATGGTCACAACTTTATTTACGAAACTGGAGCCGCAGCTGATTTTCAAGCTAATAGGAATGTATCAGTAATTGCTTTTGGAAGCTGCAGGTAATTGGAAATGCTTCTGAGTTTTATCTTTTAAACTGTATTTGTTGAAAGCTAACTTTTTAACACTATTTAGGCCATTTGAAAACATTTATCTTTTTGGTCCTGTATTCTCCGTACATTAGCGCATATTTATTAACCTAATTTTTTCCAGTCATGAAGTGTTTTTCTCTGTCGGTATAAATTTATCGTGCTTCCTCTTTCATCTGAAATCTAAATTTTTTCTGGTACAACGGAAGTTGCAGTAGAGATTGATGTTGATGAACGCCTGACCAACTTTTGCATTTCCACTTCCATACCATATTATATAGCAGTCTGTTGCATCACGTACATGCTTATATTAGCAAAGCACAATGAATAATAGACTAAAGTACGGTAGTTTTGAAGACGATTGTGCATTATATACAAAATAAATCTCAGGCAGATTAAGTAAATTTGCTGTAACGTATTGCAAGGTGCATAGTAAAAAATTTCAAGCTTATCCAGAGCACTGACACTCTAAATAATTCAAAGCTATCCAATTTTCAAAACAGTTGGGTGCAGTTTCATCAGAATAACCATACTCATGAAAAACCTATCATATTTTTAGCAAACATACTTATGCTCAACCATTATGGAGGAGAATAGCAGCCCAAAATCCTGATTTGTGGATATGGCTTGGAGATGGTATGTGAACTTTGTCCCTAACTCTCTTCGTACTTGTATTGTTTTGGATACTTGATAGGTTCTGAGCTTCCCTTCAGTATCACATCTCTATATTGTCATTCTAGCTTCTGATGGTTAGATACTGGTGTTTAAGTGATTGTGCCAGCCATATCATGTTGGGTAAAGAGCTGCATTTCAACTTATTCCTCTTTTTACCAGGGATTTAGGAACCAGGGAGTCAGAGAGACCATGGTCCTTCACTTTTTAGCAAACTATGCAGAAGTGTCCCTTTCAAACTCAAAAGTGCCCATTCCAAATGGAGAAGTACCCTTTTTGCTTAATTTTTGCCCAAGTTCTCAACACAAGATGAGATCCAGAGCAATGTCTATAATCACAGCTTTCAATGAAGATGATTCTAGGCATTTTTTCCCAAATGTGCATTTTTTATGAAGAATATGTTGTTATTATCAGTCAACATTTTAGAAAAATAAAATGGGACATTGTACTTTCCATCTAAATACAATGTGAGCCTGATTTGGTATACTTTTCAACCATTTAGAGTTTTGCATTTTTATGGGCATGGTCATTTTCCCTTTTTAACCCCCCTGTGCTTCCTACCTTCCTATATTTTTCAAGTGTTCTAGGTCACCTTCTATATTGTTGAGGAAAACCATTTATCAAAATGAACCAATAAATACAATTAATTCTTTGTGAATTTCCTTCCATGCTGACAATTACAGATACCCTTTGATTGATTAAGGATATACCTTGTTGTGAAAAGGAGCAATTTTACAAGTTAATATCTGTGGCTATGGTAAATTGCTGCATGTGACAGATGCTGGTATTTGCATAAACAATTATTGCTGATGTTATTAGTAATTCCCCTTTGGGTCATTCCATGTCAACTCATCACAATTTTTATATAGAAATGATACCCACCCCTTCAGATCTTCTTTGTTTTCATTCCATCAAATTTCTAAAGTGCACTGAGTGAGCATGATCTATAGATTTAAAGATAGCAGGTCTCTGAAGTTATTGGATTTATTGAGCTGAAATTTTAGCAATGCACTCAGTGCACCAAAGTGATTTGATGGACAGAAAATGAAGGAAATCTGAAGGGATGGGTAACTCCCCCTCTATTTGTTACCCAATCTAAGTGGGTACATCAGAGCAGGTCTCAAGCCCGGATAAAGGAGGAGAGTTGGGGTGTGGCAATCCCTGTAACTTTCAGCCTCATATCCACATGAGGACAAGAAATAAAGACTATTCAGTAATAGAGAAGACTCATTTGCGATTTCTATGTTGCGGGCCAAGGGCAGCAATGCCTGCAATAGCCCTACCTTGAACTGGGGAAGGGATGGATGTCATGCCTGTGATGAGTTGACATCATGCCTGTGATGATCCCATTTTAGTTAAAAACATCACTTAGCTAGCCTATTGGATATTCTTGTCTGTCATAATAGAGAACTATTCTTTCTTTCCTGCCAAATAGCTGTTTATGCTGATACAAGACTGATGCCCTTTGTTTGGATGGTAGCAACCTTACCAGAGATGCAAAAAAGATACCACAGTCAGAAGTATCACCCTGACTACCAGGTTAGATAACAATGTTAAGTGTATTCCTGTTTTATTATGCAATGACATCAAAGAGAAATGAAATACAATGTTTGAAAGAATAGCCTTTGAAACATATATATGTAGTGGTCAATAGTAATATGTTTCATGCAGTGATTATATGACCAAAATTATATAATTTTATATATGACCAAAATCATGCAGGGTTTATATGATTAAAAAAAGTATATAAAAAAATAGAAAAAAAATTTATTTTTATAGGAAAAATCAGGGGAAAAGTGTCTTTTTTACCTAGGTTAGGAAAAGTCAAGGAAAGTCAGGGAAAATTGTATTGGTCAGGTGGAAAATAGCACTTTCATACTGTTGGTCAAGGAAAAATGTGTTACTTAATCATCATAAAAGTAGTTAATATTTTTCATTTGCATTTAAAATTTATCTTTTTCTATGCTTTATCTTTAAATTTGTAATTTGATGAATCCAAGAAAATAGTGGATTAGTTGTGTCATTTATAGTCACTGGTCAAAGTTATTGTTATCATGGTGCTAAAAATAGTAGCTGTCAGCTGTCAATGGCTGGATGTTGACATTATAGGCCAGAGGAAATGGTTGCTCTTTTAGAAAATGTCAGGAAAAATATAGGCTTTCACAAAAAAATCAGGGGAACTTTATGTTATTAGTTAAAAGTCAGGGAAATTTTTGTCAAAAAGTCTGTATAACCCTGTCATGTGAACTTATGCAAAGGCTTGCTCTGAGGATTTCTTGCAATAGCACTGTTTACTTTATCTGGAAATGTTCTGGAATGATAGTACTAAGGAATGAATTGTTGTGATACTGACTGTGTGGTAATGATGATTTAAAGTTACATTGATTCATAGCAGTGATTATTATGGTGTTAATAGACTATTCTTTGAAGTTACAATAAAGATTTGAGATTAATTTTGAGAACAATAAATATATGACTATAGAATTATTGCAGTCAATTCCTTTGGAGATATTAACTCTTTGTAACTGCAAGAACAAGAAAGCCAATACTAGATGGGAGAATTATCACCTCTAGACATTATTATTATTTTCTTCTGCATTTTAGAAGAATTGTCCTGCTTTCCCTTCTCTTTAAATGAGCCCACTCCTTTTCTGATTTGAAAATTTGTATATAATGGTCAATGTTTCTATGGTTCTAGCCTAATACATAATTTCTGCAGTTGCTGAGTTTTTTCCATGGAATCCAATGAGTGTAGCTTTTGCAGCTACTTGTTTTAAAGCTAGGCCTTTTTAGTGCCACATTTTTTCTTTGACTCTTCACTTTCACTTTTCACGTAGGACTTTTTAAAAACCAAGGTGCCTGTCATAGGTGTGTGGGATGATCATGATTTTGGCTCAGATTTTGGAACGAAGGTCAGTATTGCATTTCTCAGTCTTATTTTGAATTCCTGATGAAGTTGTGACTTAAAATGTCATTTCTTTCCATTCATTGCATTGTCTTCATCTATATCCAGGGCTGTATGAAACACATTGCATAATAGGCTCATTTCCAGTGGCTCATAAGCATTATGGGGTTCAATATTTTCTGGTTATAATGTGCACCCTTTAGCCTTTAGCCAAATGACTGTAATGACTCTTTGTACAATAGTTTTTTACTGTTATAGCTCTGCTACCATTATTATGGATATATTTTCTTTTACCAAATGCAGGGATGTAGCCATAGGAAGTGCTAGGAATGCCACACCCCCGAAATTTGGCTTGTTGAATTTGCAGCACATCAATAATGCTACTCAGCGTTGTATTACTAATAAAGCTTGAGGAAGTCTTCTTTGTTGGCATATCGGGCTCGAGGGAAGTCTGTTTGTCAGGGGCTGTACATATGACCATCAACTTCCTTTAGTTTCTTCCCCGAGGATAGCGATGTCTTTGCTACTGATGAAAAGCGACTTAGCAAAGTAAATTTCGTTGTATTGGAGTACTTCTAGAACCTTTCTGTAAAAATTATATGTACATAGTTATTGTATCGTTTTGTCTTTACTCCGTCTTGCCGCTTGTGATCGGTTGGTAAGGAATCGCGATCCGCCTGTATTTACGTTGTTCCTGATTATTTCTAGCCAAGTATGCATGTTTGACTATTGCCGTGTATGTGGGACAAAATTTATTCATTATGGGACAAGATTTTTTCGCTACAAACGTGTTTCTATTTCCTTATATTTTTATTGAATCGTGCTGGTGCTCCCAGGAATGTAACTTCAATATATTTGGGGGGGGGCTGTCAGAGGTTTGTCCTGCGAGAATTTTCTGTAATCTCCTTTTTCTATTAACAGTATTGATCAAATGGCCCTGGGTCCAGTAAGTTGCCCTACAAAAATACATTATACTTCCGTTTCCCCCGGCGAAATGGCAAATTTTTAAGGTTGGGAGGGTGACTCACCCCCATACCCCTTTACGTTTTGTCCCTGGGTACTCTATCAGATGTCTGCAGGCACATCACTTTATCATTGGCTAGCAGGTGCACTAGTGTTTTGGATTCCAGGCTCGAAGTAGTTTTTGATAACTTTACCTATTTCCCAGCACGATTTTCATCAAATCAAAAGTTGATCTTTTAGCTTGAGCTTTTTGCTTTCGTTATGCTTCTTACAAGCAATGAGTCTTTCTGTATTTTAGCATTTTATATATCGACTAAGAGTACAAGACATGTTCCTCGATTTTCTGGATGAACCACTAGACAGCATCAGAAGGAAAAGGGAAGGAACGTTTGCATCATACCAATTTGGTAGTGGAAATAGGAAGATTAAGGTTTGAATTTTTCTAGTACAATTCTTGTTGTATACTTTCTGCATTGTAGGGTAGGATCACAAGGACAATGTTTACACTTTTGCTGCTATAGATGCAGTCATCATATGGTAGTGTAGCGTTTACTAGGACAAAGCACAATTGAGATACGGAGTGCAAAGAGTATTTGTCTGATGTTTCTCTAGATTGTCCTATCGCAAGTGCCGAATTCATGATGTTTTTCAAGGTGACTATCCTCGTAGAAGTTCAAATGTAATCCTCCACTTGCATACTCAACCTACTGTTCTGTTTAATGGGAATCTTAGATATTAGATAGAAAGAACTGCTTTTACAGGCGCTAATGAAATTCCGTAACAACACATGTCAAGGATTAAGTTTAAATCAAGAGACTTTTTTAAAGTAATGTTGACCTGACAACACCATGTCAGATCTAAAAAGAATATCTGTAGGTTGCTCAGTTAGGCATGTTCCAGCGCCTTTTTCTATACCATTGTTTTGGTAGACATTAGATAATGTTGTAGGTATTAATCTTTTACTTTCACTGTAGCTACAACAACATCTTGTTATATTTAATAGATAATTCTCTTGGATGTTCGAAGTAATGCGGAGCCTAGCTATCCATGTGACGTACTTGGAGACAGACAATGGAAGTGGTTGGAAGAGCAGCTTCGTAATGACGTTACGGAGCTCACGATTATAGGAAGTGGTATGCAGGTAAGGACGAACTCGCAATCAAACTCAGTCTATCGTTTCAAGTCTCTCAAAACCTCTTCAATCTCTTAACTTTTGCTGATGTCTCGTGCGGAACTACTCCGAGCAAGAAAAATAAAGTTGCACTACCAAGGTTATAATTTGAAGAATCGTTTTACATGTAACTCAATTGCATACCAATAACTAAGTTTCTTCCAAATACTGATGGTGCCAATTTTTCAAAGCTTACTTGAAACAGACGCAATACTAGAGCGATTTTTGATATATATTTATCAACTTGAGTATAATTTGAGTTTTAGTCTTGAATCCTCTTTTGAATACATTTCTGAATATAAAACATATTTTTAACCTTTTAGATAGTATCAGATATACCATTCATTGAAAAATGGCAAAGATGCCCTTCTAGCTTAGACAAACTGGTCTGGTTGACTCAAAAAAGAGATCACGTAAGTAGAAAAATATGATTTGCTTACTTGTGTTGCAAGTAGCATCTCCAGTGACATATTGGTACTCGTTTCATAAGCAAACCAAATTGAATACTTCTGAATATGTGAAATAACGGTCCATAGTAGCCATGACGTAAGATAAAAATATGGTTCTAGTAGAAATTCTTTGTTCCAGATGCAAAAATTCAATAAGAAAATCTCAGTAGCTATATCTAGTTATTATTTATTATTAAATATTATGTCATTATCAGAAGTTTAAAAAAGTATAAAAGCACTCACTGGGGATAGTGTACTTGACTTTTAGGATTCCAATCCATGAGCACATGCAGTAGGCTTGATCAACTTTGATATGTTTCTCATCCATGCCGCTACTGACAAAAATCGACTCAGATTTAGAATAGACTGTTAACATCGTATGTCAAACTTCAATCTCAAATTTTAATCTAATGCTTTTATCTTCAAGCAGCTTTAAAGACCTCTGTAAATTTCGATAATGATATCACTCCACCTTTCACAGGAGTAAAAACCCCTCTCAATTTTAGCACCTGAGTAACTCGAATACTGTGTAGTGATTTAAAGTATTTTCCTTCTGCAGATAAATATTACATTTTTAGCGGCTCATTCCATATCTAGCAATAGAAGCTTTTAGCAATAGAGGCCCTTACCAATAGAGGCCCTTACCAATAGAGGCCCTTACTAATAGAAGTCCTTACTAATAGAGGGCTTCTATTAGTACAGGCTTCTACTGCAGATAATACCGAACTATACTTGGATTTTTAACAATGCCTTTTTTCACCTAGGTATTTTTCCTAAGCGGTGATGTACATTTCTCAGAAGTAAATTGCATGAACTCTTCAAGTTCGGGTAAGCTGGTCCGGCTGTTTTGCCATCCCTTTGTCGGCTACCTAAAATTTAGAAAAAATTCAATGACATCAACTTTAATATTCCTTTACGAGCTTGATTATGGTTTTAGTATTTTGTTTTATCAGCTTACGCCCCATTGGCCTAAATATGAATCTAAGGATATTTGTTTTAATTATGTGATCACATTATTCTATTAGATCTGCGCAATTTGCGGCGTCAAAACACAGCATGAATCAGACGTAATTGCCTTCTTAGAATGTCGCATATTTAGCGAAAGAAAGTTGACTCGATTAGGATACGAAAGCAGCGCCAAATCATGCTATTTCAACGAATGTTAACTGTAGTCAGCCCAAGTCAACTGCGCATGCTTTTATTTTCCAGTTTTCATATCATTTTTTTCATTTGTTATTTTTTTTTTTAGAATCATCGATTAGAAAAAGAAATACCATTTGTAGAACAGTTCTGTTATGTCAAAAATGGTTCGACAATAGGCGTGTCATTATTTACCCTGCTCTTGATGAAGCATATTCAATTCTATCATAAAAATAGAAATGGTATCTCTTTCTATTTAAGTGAAATCCTTCAGCATTTATTCCAGGCTCTATTATGCAGCGTTATGCGAGCATATTTGTTGATTTAAGAAATGCACCTTTCTTTGAACATAACACGTTTGCCTTGCTTCAGTTGGGCCTAATCTTTCCATCAGCACTTTGCTTGGCTTACCAAGTGTGCATTTCCTATCTGATCTGAAGTATGGAATAAATATAAGACTCTTTTGTTCTGGTTTTGGATTCAAAGGAAATGAAATTTTGTTGGTTATGAGCCTTGACATGCAAAGAATCCAATTAATAGAAATTTATCTGGCAATGTTGTACCGAAATTTTGGTTTGCTTGCGAAGTCTGATCTTCTCGTCACTGGGAACACTTTGTTAATTTGAAGAATAATCTTTGTATTTGCTTCTGTTCCATTCTTTTCTTGTAGCCATGTAGCCATCGCTGTCTTGACTTGAAAAGCAGTCTTTGTATTTTCTGAAGCCTTTCTGGTCCATATACTTCTTGTAGCCATTACTAGCAATACCTAGTTAACAAAACAAGCAAATGCCGCTCTAGAAGTTGGCATTCTCTCCCAGGAGCTACTGCTATTGATCATAAGTGTACCTGTTTCTTATTGCTTAGTTTATTTGTCCTCCCTTCAGTGTTAGTGTTGCGAATGAGGCTGCATTTCATTCTATTTCATCTTAGCTTATGTACTTCTTGTCTTGCAGTTATACTATCATTGATTGTTCTTTGCTCCTCCTCAGGTTATCCATTGTATGAAGTTACCTCAAGCTCGATGACGCACTCATGCTCATCATCTTTGTTACCCTATGGTGTTTGTGATTGGACTTTGAAGTGAGCTCCAAATTCCTAGTATTTGATTTATGTGGAATGGCTAGGCCATTGCGTTTAGTTTCATATTCATTACTTCAAAGAGGGGTATATAATGGCTTTTGAAGAGCAGCTGGCGTAGCAATGTAGACTGCACAGGCTATATTTAGGAACATGCAGAAGGGACATTGCGCTAGAAATGAAAGTTCTCTTTGCCATGGCTTGTAGCTACATGCAAATCGCGAGCGCTGCTGCAAACAATAGATATATTGCACTTTTCGCACATGAAGAAACCTTTATAGAATACCGTGCTGTATTTCGCGCAAGAAAATATCAATTTTGAATAATGAACTACCGGGCTAGGGAATTGGCTCTTGCAGCTCTCGGATAAATATAATTTTGTATCGTTACAGTATTGTTTTTGTGTAGGCCTAAATGAAATTATACTTTTTTGCATAATTTCCTTTCGGAGCAACCATATTTCAAGCTATGTTTCCATGCTTGCTCTGAACTGTAAGACAGCAATTGT
>OLMO02000009.1:22191165-22209634 GCA_900291935.2 Cassiopea xamachana | reverse complement strand
TAATATAAGAAACTAAATGTTCTAGTATTATGAGATGCTGAGCTTGAAGCTGTTGAGAACGAGTTAGCTAAAAATGCAGACACTTCCACTGATAGGGTCGTTTCTGCTAACAGTTATCAGTTCTTGGGCCACCTAGCATGAACAATTTTTAAATCGAACCACCTGAATAGGGTAAATAATTAAAACAAAGCTCTTATTTATTCCCTCAAACCCTACAAAAAATGATCAGAAATTGGGGCAAATGTATTCCATGCTTCATACCTAATACCCTTAGAACAACTGAGCATCATTTACCAGCATTGCCTACATGTTGAGAGAAAGTATTGACAGTCTCGCTATCTTAATTCCAAAATAGAATTCAATCCTTAGATCTTGCAGTAAATTCAAATGCTTAATTACTTGAAATCTGAAGTAACAGATCTTCGTAATTATACACTTAAGCATATTGTAAACGTTCCTACATACAGTAAGAGAGGAGCAAGCTAAAAGCACTTAGGACGGATCATCAGTTTGTAAGGTGTACGTATTTTTGATAAGAAACCTTGCTCAAGGCCTAGTACTACAAGTTTCTTAATTTTTTGCAGCATTGTAGTTCCAAAAGTTTCTTAATTTAGCGAACTAAATTACTGTGAATGCGTTCGCAGAAAGTGAATGTAGCAGACTATTTGCCATATAACAAACAAAATGCGTCAGTAGAGTTAAATTCTAAAGCAATGTCATATTCACACTGTTTTGACACAACTTTGCGTTGAACCAGGTAACGACTTCCATGTGCTATTTGTCTAAAGTTTCTTAGCTTTTTCCTTGTAGTTCTAAAAGTTTCTTAAATTTTTGGCTGTCTAGTACTAGGTTGCTTATAAAGTGGTTTCTTATAAAAAAAACGAGTAAAGTGGTAACTTCCATTCTTCGTCCCCATCGTTTTTCACTTTTTCCAAGTCACTGCGCTCTTGGACAAGTTTTTCAGCCAGTGATGCTAGATTAGAAACTGAGAAAAACAACTCAAATTAATATACAAAAACTGATCACTAAGAAGTAACAATGAAACGTAAAAACTAAAATAAGTTACGTTGAAATAAATGTCATCATTCAGCTGCTGTTCTTAGGCGTACATGAAGATCTTCGTGAAATCTGAAAGAAAATTGTAAATATTAGAGAACCTTGACGCTTTCTTGAATCAGTAGAAAGAATTTCAAGTTGAATAGTTATTGAGAGCTGTGAAGGGATTCAAACAGATATGAAGAAATCCCAGTAACTTGAGAAAGTTTTGAATTGTCTGGCACACTAAAAGCCGAAATTGTAAATGGGGCACCTCCTTCAATAGAGCTTGTTGTTTTTGTACATATGACGAATAAAACCCCAGGAACATGGACAATAAACCCATACAAGCATATATTATATGAAACCTGGCTCACGCTGGCTCATGGTGTACTAATCAAAGTTTCTTAATTTTGGCCACATGTTAGTTCTAAAGCTTCTTAAAAGCTTTTAATTTAACGAACTAAATAGCAGTGAAACCGTGAACAAAACATGAGTCTAGTAAACAATTTGTGTTATAACGAACAAAATGCTTCAATACTTTGAGGTTTACATTGTCAGTTGTAAGACCGGTTTCCACTTAAACGAATACAACGAGGCGGCGTGAGGTTGGTGCATGCGTAGTAGGTCAAAATGTAGATTCCCCATCGGCTACCCTCGAACGAATCGGCTAAATTGAGAAGATCAAATGGTTTGAGCTTTTCCATTGGTCGATAATTCTCTACTACGCACGCACCGACTCGGGCCACTTCGACCGAATCGGTGTATTCGTTTAAGTGGAAGCCGGCCGTTACATTGAGCTAGGTCACGATTTCAATGTGCTATTTTTCTTAAGTCTCTTAGCTCTTTCTATGTAGCTCTAAAATTTCTAAAATTTAAGGGTGTTTGATGCTTGGTTGTTTTTAGCTGGTTTCTAGTAAAACGAAAAACGTGCGTCTGAATTTCAAGTGAAGCACACCTGAATAATTAAGTTCGCTTCCAACAGACCGCATCTCCTCCAAGATTCCATTTAGTTCATCTGATGTTAGTTTTACTGTCAAACTCTCAAGAACACTCTTCAGATCAGAAACGGTAATCTTGTCATTCCCTGATTTATCAAATGCCTTGAATGTCTCACGGGTCTCGTCATATTCGTCAGTGTCACCTCCATCTCCCGCCATCCTTTGCATTAGAACACAAAAATCATCAAAGTCGATTTCACCTTGTCCTTGAAAACAAATTAAACAAAAGTATTA
Organism: Cassiopea xamachana; assembly: GCA_900291935.2. Lineage (NCBI taxonomy): Eukaryota > Metazoa > Cnidaria > Scyphozoa > Rhizostomeae > Cassiopeidae > Cassiopea > Cassiopea xamachana. The sequence goes on along the minus strand of OLMO02000009.1, from coordinate 22,207,364 downwards.
CATACTATACTCTTCATGTATTCATAAGCTGCAAACCTCCAAGAAATATTGAAATAATCAATGGGTTTCATGAAAAAAAAAACTAACATTTTAGACGTTTTGACTTTTGTGTGTGCATGTATAGGCAGTGGCGTAGCTAGTAGGGGGAGGGGTGCGAGGGATGTGGGGTGTCCCACCTCCAAGCTTCTGTGATCTCATCGGTAAATTTAGATTCAATAACTTTCGTCGGTAAATGACTGCATGCTTTGCCATGACGTAGTCAAAGCAGTCTTGAAAATGCCCATTCTAGCATCAGTACACCCAATGGAAATACGGAGCTCTTCCTAAGAAAACACTTCTGTCAGTAAATTCATAGCTTTACCAGTTTCTGTCGGTAAATTATTGCCTTGCACCCCCTCCTACAGAAGCCCCACTCCCACAGAAACAGAGGTCACACAAAGCCACTGTGTACAAATAAATAAAAGATTTTGTACCATCACAAGAGCATCATAAGTTCTACTTATGATGAACGGCTAAATTGTAAAGCTGGACAGAATATCAAGTGATTACATTGTACAATAAAATACTACCCTTTATCTGACCAAATATATATCCTAAAGAAATGCTTGGCGTACTGAATATTGCTACTAGTGCTATGATACTAGTCTACAGAAAATAGACAATGCCTGATTGTCTCATGCTAAAATGGATTAAGTCTCATAATTGTTTAATATACCGACGATCTCCTTCAATATATTCAAATTTATTATTTAGATCTATACAAATACACGTATTTTATAAGAAAGTTTCTTTCTTAACTTTTCACGATTCCACTATCAAAACGTACTTAAGACTTTCCAGCAAACATCTTGAGTCCATATGGTTTGCGTATGCACATTAACGAAAAGTGCAAAAGCTCTATGTACATTTGAAATGATGATAAATCTCAGTAAATAACAGAAGCTAAACTGTAAAAGGTTATCCAACATCACATACATGACATTTTGGACGAAATTTAGATACATAGACACTAAAAAACTTTCTTAAGTCTCAAAAATCCACTACTGAACTTTCTTAACTTTTTGAGCAGCTGAGTAATACTTTCTTGTAAACCACTTTTTTATAAAAACGCATAGCTGACAATCAAAGCTACGAGACATTCAAGAAGTCTCTTTTCAAATATTTACATGAAATTTAACTTAAAATTTGCGTAACTACAGTATACTAGGCAGACACGAAATCTCTGGGCCTTTACCTCATCTGAACAACGCCAACAAGCCCAGAGTTCAGTACGAATACGAAAATGCTACAAAAATCTAAGATGGAGTAATTTAGATATGGCGAGAAGTAAAGGCATAATCTTCTTGGCTAGTACATGGTGATTCCAGCTTGTACTAAGGGAGATTCTAAAACGTTGTGCTCCTAACAGGTGGGATTCCGTCGTCACTGCCGTTACACCCGATACATAAAATTGCCCATTTCTGTATGGCTGTAACATGGTTTATAGTTAAAAACGTGAATTGGAACTCATAAACAACATGAAAACATGGCAAACACTTGGTAAAAAAGTACATGTAAAAATATCGTTCTCTTAATAATAAATGGATCACATAAAACATTATATTACGTAATAATAATATCTAAACAGGTTTCCTTGTTCAGCTGGGTAGCTGCTATAAATCAAGGGCCAGTTTAAAAAACAAATGAATTGCAAATAAGAATAGGATAGTCTTTATAATGCTTTATAGCTCGTCTTGAACCTTAGAATAGATGTTGCTGTTGCTGTTGTTTACTTTATTTCGAGCAGGTTGTTATACCTAGCTTTTCCAGCTAATTTAGGCCTACTATGTATGCCGCATCCAGGCATGGGACCCCATGTTTAACGTCCCTTCCGAAGGACAGCGGAGTGAGCTGTTTTGGTGGTTCATCTGGAAGGTTGCCCATCCAGTTTCTGACCTTACACAGCCATGCTTAACTTCAGTTAAGCTAATGGAACTGGATGGGCCGCTTGGTCACTCACCCCGACAAAGGGGTGAATTGTTGCTGTTTTTAATATTGTAGGTAGTTTCATTTCTTGGAAACTGCAGCTGTATTATGAACCTTAGAAGAAAGGGCCACGACGAAGAACATTGTGCATATTTTCAGAACTTTAATTCGACATACCAGAAATTAAGACATATCCATGCTATCAAATGTAGGTAGTTTACTGTAAATTTTGGTTCCTTGGTAATAGAAAGTCTTTTGTGCTGCCTCTGTTGTAATATGAGGAACAACAAGGCTCGCATGACCAATGGGATGCTAAATCTCCAGCAGCATGCTACCCTCCTTAAAAATTTGACTAACATTCTTATAATTTCTTACATGCTTAGGGGTATGACGCCCCCCGCGCCTCCTAATAGCTGCATCGCTATACAGTATTTTTATTCACAATTCTACCTTTGGTGTCGACCTCTTGAACCATACTTTTGATTTCAGCCTCTGATGGATTTTGCCCAAGACTCTTCATTACGAGGCCAATTTCTGATACAGTAACCGTTCCATCTCCGTCTTTGTCAAAGACCAAAAATGCCTCACGGTAGTCTGAAATAGAAAATGAGGTAAGACCATTGTCAAAACAGCTCTCAAATTCTCTAAGCATTTACAGAAGTAAATATAAGGCATAAGGCATTGTGGGGAAGCTCCTTTCTCGGACAATTGGTCTATAATCCATTGCTATCATGTAAAAGACAACAATTCAAGAAGTTGTTTACACATTGCGCGTCACGAAATAACAATGCAACGCTTGTAAGCTGTAGCATTGCAAAATACTTCATATGGTACACGAGCAATTCCAAAGATATGCAATGTGCTAGACTGTCTAATAGAACAGCACTTCAGAATGCTGCAATCATGCTTGTTTTTTATAAGAAAACCATCATTTTGCCTGAGTCTCAATTTTCCTAACTTTTCCCGAACTTGAGCCTGAGATTTTCTTAAATTTTTCTTAACTTTTACTGAAATAAACTGGCTGAAATGGTTTGCAATTTCGTTATTAATATTGTATACTTGAATTTGAATTCCATCTTTAACATTTTGAATGCATTAACGACGAAACATCGATTTTTGGCCAATTAAAACACTAAATTTTGGAAATGGAACCTCATGATTTTCTAAAGAATTTTCTTAAGATTTTGACGATTTGAGCCTCATTTTCTTACAAACTTTTTCTTATAAAAAAGCGTGTATTACGCAATTATTATTTTCATAACGTCAATGAAGCGTTTTGCAAATATGTGACTCTAGCTTGTATTGTAAGCTTCTATACTTCATTACAACTTAGCATAGACAGATCATTCACAGCGTTGAACCAATAACTACCGGGGCTAAGACATCCTGAGCAAAAGTAGAGACAGTCACATTCAAATGTACAGCTTGCACAGTAAAGAATAATTTACCAAGCTTCATACAAGATCATAGCGATTACATCCATTAACATAAAGAGTTGAATCAAAAAAGTCGTAAACAGAGCAAACGGTGACAACGAAAGAAAATAAATCTGGATCCAACTCAAGATTAGATAAGATTACCTTTGATCTGCTCTTCTGTAAGCTTCTTAGACTAATCGAATGCAGAATGAGATTAAGTGTTAGATTCAGATTATATGGAGATACGGAAAGGGCGAGACTTAGTTGGTCTATGGAGAGCATTTGAAAATTACGTAGGTACTATCGATTCAAAGTTGACATGATCCTGAGCATTTAAAAGTCCTATAAATTTAAAGCCAAAAGTTTATCGTGAGGTCTTTGCAGTTACTTCAATTCGGCTGAAAAGAACTACACATCAAAATGGAAAATAGTCCAACTAGGAAAGCGTGTTCTACTTTCCACCGTCAGCGAGGCAATATCAAAGAAGAAACATATAAATGAGGCATGACTAAATGTCATTTTACAAGCCAAAAACTATATACACTTTACAATAACAAACCCAAACTTTTCGCTGAGCCTCTATACTCTAGAACTTTTATGACTTTGAGAAGATTCTTCTCAAAGTATTCTTAAATGCCAAAAGTGTTACTTCGCCTTCGAGGAATGTATTTAAAGTACAACAAAAGCGGAACAGGATAATAAATATTGCCTCAATAGTGCAAAAGTTAATCTACAAACAGTGCTATAATTCGCATGCAAAACATTCCAATTCTCGTTAAAGCTTGAACCTTGAATTATTCTTAAATTATTCTTAAATGGCAGCGATTCTAAGCCACAACATTCATTATTCTTATAAAAATGTGCGTACCAGACGTGCGAGTGCCAGAACTTGTTCTACCATTTTGAGTTGTCAAATTCCAGATATATGCATAAATGTTACCAGAAGATGCTATACCACAAATTTTGAAAAAGAGGGAAAGACTATAAAATATGGACTTACCATGTTGAGCGAATTTGAAGAACCGCCTGTGACTTCACGTGGAAAGGAAACGCGCTACTCAAAATGCTATGGAAGTAAGCCTTGGGAATAAACGATATGCTAATGAAGATGAAAGAAAACCAGGGGGTTGCAAATTCTATAAAGCATGAACAATTTCAAAAACTGATAAACATATCGCACTTACTGAAGAATTTTCGTCCATAACATACTATAACCTTCAACCTATATCCATATCGCACCATGCCATATGTAATTATCCATATTTGCTATACATGTTTATGAATATATATTTATTGAAGAGAAACTTGCTATGATGATGACCGATTTTAGTTTGCAACATATTTCTTGACTAATTCAAAAATTTTTCTCAGTTACAGGTATATAGGTCTATCATTTACATAACCATTTGACCATATAGAGCAAATGAATTATTCTACAAGGACCTAAAACAATCTGTCGTCATTTGCATCAAGTATTTATCCACCATAGCAATATTGAGATACTTTGGTAGTATAGCAGACATACATAACAGAGAAAACCCTCAGCTGTTATGCAAACATGCTGTAGCAGAAATATAGCTACTTTGGTATTGAAAGTAGGCATTTGAGGGCCTTTCTGACAAACATGAATTCACTACAGTCGGTTCTACTTCGTGAAAACATGACTATGTTTGGTTCTAGTGACCACTTCAGCCTCTTGCCAGCAGTATAAAATTACCGTATGTTAAAAAACTATCAAAAATACAATGTAGTTCAAGGAGCCTTGCAAAGGATAGGGACAGAGATCTGTACTGATCGCTCTTCATTCAGAGATGGGCTCCTTTACCTGAATAATGTGGAAAAGAGATTAGCGTGAACAGGATTGGTACTCTTTCAATTCTAAAACCTGTTCATTGTAAAAGTCTAAAGGAAGACTCAGAAAATAAATCCCCCGTCAATTTTAGACAAAAAGGTTGTGTCTGTTGGAGCACAATGAGCTATTAAACAACCTGTGATCTTAAGAGGAGGCGCTCAATTAACAAAAATGATGAAAATCACTGTACTGGGAGCGCCGGAAAAGCAAAAAATACCTAGCAGTCCCCTTACCATAAGTAAGGAATTACATGGGGCAACATTTGATGCCATATCTTACTTGGTTCTTTAAGACAACAACACAACTGTGCTACTACAGTCAGAAACGATAATAGAAGACAAGGACTTAAGGAAGTAGCAAATCTCTTGGGCATACAAGGAGATAGGATAATCCCAATGACTACAGTCGTATCTCTCAAAGCCATCAAAAGATTCAACGACGCCAAAAAGAGGCTGACTGAGTGAATGAACACGTCAAACCTCTATGTAAAGCTTTTAATTTAGAAAACTTGTTTTGCAGCTTCTTTCCTATGTAGATTTCTGCGATAAATTTCAGTTTATGACTTGTAAACGGTTGTATGCATGCATGCCTCAAACATTCGAGGCTATACTTCCTGACAATCAGCTAGAAGCAAGGAGTGAAAATTTGCAATGCCTGGGTTCACCAAACGCTTATGTCACTTGTGATGACAGATGCAGTGGATAGAAATAAAGGCTAGAGAGAATAATATTGTTGAGCAATGCTTTGACACCACCTTAACACAAGTATCAAACCAGATACAAAGAACAACTCCTTCTTAACTAGGTTCTTAAAACATATTTCCTAATTAGCTTGAAAATGACTTTGAGATGACATTGAAACATCCCTGAAAGAGATCTCAAGGTGTTCTACATGCTACAGGAAGATCTAATGACAAACAATGTATGAAGATTGGAGAGGTATTGCAATAAAACAAAATCCTAGAAAAGCAAGAAACAGGCAAAATTTATTGCTGAAAATCAAGAAAGAATCTGATGTGGAGCTTAAAAATAACTGGTGTTGGTGCTGACAATATGTGAGATCTTGGTGTAGTTAAAGACATGTCAAATGAAGAAATCAACGCATCCAAACTGTTTTGTCAATTTTCTCCCAAAATAAAGCAACTGACAGCAAATAGCTTTTAGAGAAGATAAGAAATTTGTGAAGCAAGGGTTGTTGAACTGGCCAGAAGGTGAGAACGAAGTTGAAAGCTGGACAACAGAAGAATCCTGTTGTAAATATATGGTAATGATATAGAGCACATTTGTACATAAAACACTAAAGACAAAGTACTGACATTTGGAAGTTTATTAGATAATATACAACTGTCTCTCTTGCCAGTCCTCTTCATCTACTATTGAAATGATGTGAAAATAAAAATGTCTCTTGAANNATCCCAGTTTTCTGAAAAAAGTTTGGGTACTTTTCTTGACTTGGATGGCTGCAGAACCCCAGTTGTAGAAGAGATATTCAGCATGGCGTTCCATTGAATGGATTTGAAAATACCAAAAGCTTCATACTGAGATATCCAAAGTTCATTTGAAAGCAAAAATCAGCTTTGGATGCTTCTGTATGTGTTTATTTCATCTAGCATGTCTTGCAGTTCTTTGTCATCAAATCGACCTTCCAGGCTGATGAAAGTATTAGCAGAGAGATTACTATATGACTGATATTTCAATTGGCAGATATAAAGACAAATCAATGATTTAAAGACTACAATGAAGTAAGACGGCTTTCAGTTAAAATAAAGAGCTTTATTGCATTTAAGAGCTCCAAAGTCTAGTCTAGCTTCTCAACCTTTTTGATCCACTTCACCCCTTTAAAAAACAATTCTCAGCTATTCACCCCCACCACAACAAATCGTCTTATTATAGAAAATTAAAACTAGGAGATAATGACATAGGGTGTATACTACAACAAAACACAAATACTGTATTTTAACAACAAAAGTTCTTTTTTCACAGCATAAATGGGTGTTATTTTAGTCTGTAATAAGTTATTACTAAAAGCAAATAACATAATTATGAATGCGAGCCTTGGGCTTGATGTCAATCAACAAGAATTTTTATACTTGATACTAGCTTTGTTAATTTTAGTCGTAGGTCGCGATTTATAATGATCTGAAATGACAGGAAACCCGTATTATACAGCTGACACCAAACTATCTGCCCAATTACAACTTCACCCCTTTGTGTATAACTCACCCCCAATTCCCCCTTTTTCAAAATTTCACCCCTTAATATCTCGAATGTACCCCAAGGGGTGCATGTGCACCCCGGTTGAGAAGCACTGCTTTAGATAATAGAGTGCAGCTTCATCAAACCTTCTACAGCACTAACTCAAGAAAAACATTCTGTGAGTAGCTCTGCAAGCGAGAAAGTTTCATAAATCTATGAATGGTCAATTACATGTAAAGAAAAAGTTTACAACCAAAAACTATTTGCAAAGGATGAACAATGTACAATATGGCATGTTTATACATTAACATTCATTCCATAATGGGAAACGGCACTGACTGCTCACTAATATTATTAAAATATTACAATTAACAACTCTGCTCAAAGGCTTTACCTTGGAGCTATGGATCTTGCTTCTTCAGCAGTTTCTGGACATGAATTTGCAAGACAAGCTAGCTCAAATTTATGCAGCTTTTTCTTTGACAATAAGCTATAAATTTGAAAGATACAGTACATGATTAGTAATGAGTGAATATAGAAGAATAAAGTCATTCAAGAAGAAATCATGCACGTTCTAGCTGAAAAAGAATAGCTCAGATTCCAAATATTGCTACTGAGTTGAAGTACTTAACTCAACAACTTAATAAGCTTTAGGAGATTGAAATGAAACTCTTAAGCAAAGGCTAAAGTCTCTTGCTATCTTGTTTATACTATTTGATATCTGCAGACTGCTTCATATATATCATGTACTTACTATTACACATTAAAAATCAACTCACGATCTAACTTGAGCAATTGTTTCCCTGTTTTTATATCGGCTAAACTTTTGTGTATATTCATGAGTCCTTCTAAAAACATCAGACATTTCTTGGTCATCATCAGCCATCTCATTCTGCGCTTTCCGATGCTCCAACAACATAAACACCTCTGAATTCAATAATGTCTCTGCATTTTCAAACTCTGTAATAAGTCAGTGAGCAATGTCTTCAAAAAAACTGAATTTCAATGAGTTCTTAAAAGCTGACCATTCACAATGACTGACTATAGCATAGAAGTATGAAACATGGGCAAATGCGTGCATGCCTTAACTTTGGAAAATGTATGCTATGTCTATACATATAAATATATATATACATATAAATATATATATATATATATATATATATATATATATATATATATATATATATATATATATATATATATATATATATATATATATATATATATATATATATATATATATATATATATAGAGAGAGAGAGAGAGAGAGAGAGAGAGAGAGAGTTAGACTTATTCAGAGCACTTAAGATCAGCACAGAGATCAAGTATTGATACTTTAATTAAAACAGTTAATAGAACCATCACTGAGCTACCTTGTTGTGGGAGAGTATGACTACCACTCAAGTGATCTCAAATGCACTGCAAAACTGCTGAACATTCTCACACATTCTAGTCACATCTTTATTCCTACTTGAGTCACTTTTGATTTTTTGATTTTGCAGCAAAATTTTATGCTATGTGGGCAATTTCAATTTTTAATAATTCATTGTATGCATCCATGGTAACTTCCTGGAATTTTCTTGAGTGAATCATATTTCAAATGTTTTTGAATGATCTAAAGTTTCTGGCGTGGCCGGAAAACCATAGTGCTTACTGTGTGCATCCAATATTGGTCAAGGTGCATGCCATGCACTTAGGCCCAAGGATCTCGGCGTGAAGTTAGCTTTCCTGTTGGTGTGGCGGTTTGGATACAGCCTAAGCTATAATCTTTGATGAACTCGTGTAGTAAAATGCAAATCTTGACACACGTTTCTTTTCATCATTGCACCTCAGGTTGTACACCTGGGAAGCTACTGGCACATCTCATGCATGAGTTTTGCACGGAATGCACCCTGGAATATTGGAAAGCATGCAGGCTAGTGCTTGGGCAAGGTAAAGCAGGCTTACAGATTTTGTTGGTCAAGTTCCCTGTGCAGCTTACAGAGTTGCCATTTCTTGTCTGTGAAAACAGTTAAAAATTAGGAATCTGGCCTTGTAGATTATTTCGTCGATATTTGATATTGTATTACTCTCCTTCACAGCTCTGTCATAATTCCTAATGTTTCACTCGCTAGCTTTAACATGGTTTTAATAGCTTTTCATGAATTGAAAGTTGGCTAGACTTGGTCCTAAACAAACATACTACCACCTCTAAAATGGGTACCAAATTACTATAGTTTAAATAATGAAATATTTTATCAAAAACAAATGGAGTACCTTTGGGGAAAATGAGTTCCTTTGCATCTTCTTCTTCAACAAAAGCTACCTCGCCATTTCGCTGAACGGCCATTTCGAAAACTGGCCTCTGTACAAAATCGAGGTCATCTTGCCAAAGATTAAATCCAGCATGACGTCATCGTTGTTGATTTGTTATCCTTTTATTATGAGATGATATTCATGCTACATATTAAGTATATTGAGATCAAATTGATGTGAAAATAAAAAAATCTATATTAAGAACTATTGCAGCTTAACTTTCCTGTAAGTACCAACTACACAAGAACCTATTTAGGCTAAATTGAAAAATACAGTGCCCTATATGTGGGCTTTAACAGTATGGCAATTTGAAAGGAAGTCCCTCCTACTAACTCTTTATAAAGAAATACTTACTGGGGGGGAACTCTAGAAAAGGGGATATGGTAGTTCAAAATCAAAGAAGAAACTTGAGGTTGGGAGCACTTTCTAGTGCAAAAATCTATGAAAGCTGCTTTAGAAATGATATACCACAATGTCTAATTGGAAATTCAGATGTGTTATGAAAGCAAATGCGTTTGAATCAGTCTTAGCAAAGATCAGTTATCAGCTCTAGTAGCAGGTAGTGTAATGTCTCTAAGTGTCTGGGTATGTGTTAGTAAAGTGCTTTTACTTTGGCTTAAAATGCATCTCCCAATGTCATGCTCACCATTAGTGGCAAAGGTTTTCAAAAATTTTTATTTACAAGCCCTATATTTCATATTTACCACTTACCACCACAATTTTATTTCTAATGTAAAGCTTATGCTAAAAAGGGACAACTTCTGGAGGTAAGACTCCATTTGCTGAGGGAACAACTATGAAGATTAAAGGGCATGTGCCCCCGGAATTTGTGTTAAAAAGGTCCTACCCTCCTGACTTGTTCGTCTGCTTTTCGTCAAAAAAGTAGTTTAGAATCAATGCATCAGTTGTTTTTAATTCAAATTTGTCTGACCATCCATGATCAACAAAACAAACATCCCTAAGCTGTTCATCTCTCCCACGCCACTTGTCCCCTCCCCCGTCCCAGTAAGATGAGCCAATCAACGTAAAGTTGGTCATATGAAAGTGGTTGTCATTCCTAGAAAAATATGTTCGTTCCCTGTAATAACAATAGGAAGGCTCGATCCAGTCTTCGTAAAGCACGGTGGTTCTTTCCCTATGGTCAGACGTGAAAGTGAAAGCTGATGTTGTTTTTGCTGAAATCGTTGCTGACTGTATGTGGTAATGTAGACTGAATTACTGGCGTTGAAAACAAACTTTTACTGATATATGGATGTCTATTAAGTTCTGTTTGGACGTTTTAAGCCAGTTACGAAACGGTAAGTTTTTTTGAGTCTCCAATCATTGTTCATCATTTGTGGCCTAATTGAGTTCAATTAAATTGAAATGCCAAAATCATTTTAGTGCTATATAGGAGCGGTAATTGTGTTGTCTTTTAAAAGAAATGAAACAAAATTGATAGTAGAGAGACCAATTTATCAGAAGACAAATGGTTCTATAGTATTTTTAATGAAGCTCCAGCTTTAGTGTCAGGCGGCGTTAGTGTTATTTCTCGGTCAAAGCTTCATCAATTCCTATTTTGTCATTTTATAAGTAATGGAATGTACTTCTCAAACTAATCATCACCCCTAATGCACATCTGGCTCTAGTTATGGTTTTCATAACATGTTTATTTCTTGCTTTTAAAGGGGGGGGGGCTCTCTCTCGATTAGTTAACGTATTTAGAGAGCTCGTTGCTAATCTATCAATCTTAAGTACAATTTTGTAAATGTCGTAATATGTTTCCTTGCAATATTATAAGCTTTATTAGCATTCTGTTTCATTCTGTAACTTAGTTGCTATTTCCTGTCTTCCTTAAGCTTAATTTCTTGTGTTAGTAGTTAGCTTTAACGTTATTTTATTTTGTAGCTTACATTTTGGATTGATTGATGATTGATAATTGAAATTGGAATTAAATAGTGTCGTTGTTTTATTTTCAATATTTATATTTTTATTTTCTTTATCCCAACTTTAATTAACTTGCTTGAAGCTGACTCTAGTAGCTGGTCCTCTGTAATAGCTAGTAGCACTGAATTAGAGCTTTGCAGTCTGATATAGCATTATTTCTCATAAACAAGGGTCTCCTTCGATTCAACAGGGCCAGCAACAGTGTAAAAGTGGCCTAGCATATCTGGAAGAATTTCTTAAATCTCTGAAACAGAGTCAAGATCCAATTGCTGAAGTGAGTGATGAAATGCTAAATGTAGTAGACCTAACTCAATCCTGTCGTAATCTAATGTGATAGGAAAGCGATCAAACTAGCGAAGGACAATTCTAGTTTGCTTTAGCACCAGGGTTGCCAGACTTAAAAAAAGTGGAAATATGCTGATTGGTGGAAAATTATGCCAAAGTTGGTTAAATTTGGCATAATTTTCCACCAATCAGCTTCACTTACTATGGTTATTGATGGAGCTGCAGTATCCACCAATTGAAAGTAGAGGATATGATAAAGAGTTACTGAGGATATGAAAAACTATATGTTGTACAAGAAATAAGAATAAAGTACGAAACAAGTCAATAAAATGTTTATTACTCATGACATTTATATGGTAACCTTTCATAGCAAAGAAAAGTAAGACTTCTCAAGAAACTTTAGTTTAAGAATTTATACGAATCTAAGAGTGAAAATTCTTATTTTCATCCCTAAAGTGATCATATAGTATGTACAAGAAAGAAAATTGCACTTCATGAAGCTATGCTCAGAAAAATGCTAAATTAGTGCCAAATCAAATACTCTGCCAAATACAATTTTTCAATTCCAAATGGCTCCAAAAATTCCAAATTGTGAAATGTGGCATTAAAAATGCCAATCTTGCTACCCTGTTTCTGACCTCGCATAAAAACATATTTAGTTAGCTAATTTTGCAGAGAAATTGGCAACTCGATTGTTGTGGGGAAATTCTGCCCCATTTGCCCCCATAAGATCGCTTCTGGATCTTTGTTTGCAAATACTCTTTAGCACAAAATAGAAAGGGGTACAATAAGGAGATGGTTAGTATTTTTGCTATAAATACATAAATTGGGGGGTTGCTAATAATTGGGGGTCTGTAGTACCACAGTGTTCCATTAGACTTTGACTTTACTCATGTGATTGACCTGTTATATTTCCTTTTGGTTTTTATTCATCATTCTGTTGTAGTACATGGTTTAGTAAACTCAATTTAGACTTCTATTAAATATTACCGTAACAAACAGGTGAATTTCAAAGGGTGTCATTCAATTAGTACGTATGCACCAAAGTAGCAAACATATGACCCCCTCCCTCCATCGCACGCACACGTATGCTTGCTACGACCCCCCATTGCGAACGTGCCCTTTCCCATCTAACCCCCCCCCCATTTCAAATGGGAAAGCTTTTAAATATCCAATAAATAACTCTATAGAGAAAAAGACTGTGAAAGATTTGAGAGACAAGCAAATAATCAAAGCAAGTGCTTTCTAGCACAGCAATGAAAGTCGTCGCCATCGACAACAAAGTATGATAAAAGGGACTTTTCTGCGTACGTACTTAGATATTTCAACTCCCTCTTCCCCTTGTACGCATGACGTACGCTTTTACTCCACCCCCCTCCCCCCTTTTGTGCGAACGTACTAAATAAGTAACTTCAAAGTCATTGTAATTTGTGTTCACAAAGTCAATATTTTTACGTACTTATCCTTTCTAGAACTTTGATATCTTTACGTTAGTAAAATGAGGGGTTCGATTTGTTTCAAAATCCCTTGGTTGGGGGGAAGTGTTTATGGAAATGTTTGGTGAAATATTTAAAATCTGCAATCGGACCCCCCTGCCATTCAGTGTCAAAGAGTACTATACTTTGTAAATATTAATACTTAAAAAGTAGTAAAAGAGTTCTTTTCTTCAAGACTTTTGTAGTATTGCACTACTGTACTGCTTCGAATAGCCTTTATTAAATTTTTTGACCTTAGCGAGCATTAAAAAGGGGATTTTTTAAACTTTCAAAGTTTTTCCCTTTCGCAAGTTCAGAACAAAGATAAAGTATTGTAAAAAATCTAGTTCGTCATTCATTCCATCTTTCATTAAGATCAGGTGAACCCGATGGAATGGGGACTTTCATTTGAGAGGGCCTGCAATTGAAAGGCTTTTTTATCAGGTGCCTAATAAGCGCTCCCTCCTGCTTATTGATTTTTCGGTTTTTTCCAGTCCTTAGGATGTTATAATGACCCCCCGTATACTAATTTATAAAGAAATTGACATCTTTTACTAACTCCCCATTTTGCTTCCTTTCTTTTTTAAACGCTTTTTATTTTATAAGAAACCAATTTATAAGGAACCTACATGTAGACGGATACAATATTTAAGGAACTTATACTACTAATGGAGAAGAGAACCTACGGAACTTATCAATTCCAAAAACTTTTTATAACTGCAAATAATCAAGAATTAGGAAACCGGTTCTATTGGCAACTTACATAGATACATTTATGAAACTTCTTTCCTACCTTATTTGTGCTTTTTCTTTTGAGTTCTAGCCAAAATAAAAAGNGTAAATTGATAATTCAGACTATTGATTTTTCCTTGTGTTTGTACCAGTTTTATGGCACTACATGTGCAGTGAAAAGTAAGGAACTATTGAGGAGCTTTTAGTACCAGAAGTTGATAAAAAGAGGCCCAAAAATAAGGAACTTTTAGAACTAGGCCTTGAGCTAGGTTCCTTAAAAATAAAAAGCGTGTAGTGGTATTTAAGCCTAATTTTCATGGCAAGAAACCGTGCTTCTATATATATTTCACTTCTGGGATAGATAAGCTTAATATACAAAGCAAAAGAAGATTGTGATGGCAATAATTATGAATTTTATATTTTAAATGTAATTCTGTTTTTTGTGTTGATTGCACGCGGGATTTTATTAATTTCACAAGTATAATTTGTTGTTCTAGCTTCTCTTGATATTAAGGATGTTACAAGCAACTACGATGAGGACTGATCAAGCATCGACACATTATGATGACCTTTTTAACAGTGAAAACATGAGTGATGTAGTATTCATTGTGAAAGGCAGACGGTTCTATGGTCACAAATTTGTGCTTGCATCAGCAAGTGAGGTTTTCCATAACCAATTTTATGGTGCATCACCAGTCCTTGGATCAGAGATTGAAATTGAAGATTGTGAAGTGCCAGAAGATTTTCTTGAATTTCTGTCACTTATTTACAGAAAGTCCGCCACAGTGACTTGGAAAAACGCTAGGCAATTATCACACCTTAGGAAAAAGTACCGAATCAGCGTGGAGCCCAAAATATTTTGCAATCTTTTGGAGTCCATCAACAAGTCCAATGCACTTAAGGTACTTAAAAAATGTGTTGCTGTAGGAGAGGAGGAAATGATTGAGGTATGTATGAAAGTGGTCAGAGGACATATTGAGGAATTGTCAAACACCAATGACTTTTTTGATCTAGATCAACCTTCATTAGCGGCAATAGTGAAGCAAGATAATTTGAACATGAGAGAGATTGACCTAATTCTTGCAGTGGACAGATGGTGTTCCAGGCAAGTAGAATTGAAAATAGTTCAGGGGAAAATGACAACGAAAAGGGAAGTTATTGGAGAAGCTCTGTACCACCTGAGGTTTCCAACATTAACTATGGCAAACTTCTTTAAGCATTTTGCTTACTCTACATTACTAACAGGCGATGAGTTTCGAGCGCTGAGTAGAGAGATTGTTTGGAGATCTGAATATGGGTATTCTCATGAAGAGTTCGTTACTATGACTAACAGAGATGGTCATGAGTTTACAGCATTGTTCCCTTCTTCTAAACGTGGTAAAGGATTCTTTGATGTAAATTTGCTAGCTGATAGCAACCCCCCGTACTTTGATGAAGAAAGATTACACTCTGGTTATTTAGTCTTCAGGACCAACACAGATGTTCGGTTGAAAGGCATAAAATCAGCCATTCGAGAAAGTAACTTTGTGACAATAAACAATATCCAGATCGAAATTGAATGCTACAGGCCAGGCATGGGAAATTACTATATACTGCAGCCGAGGCATCCATTTGAAGTCAAAGCTGGCAAGGAGTACAAAATATCCTGTAAATTTGGATATAGGCGTGACAACTGTAAGTTGCCGTGGTCATACACATGGGGTGATTTCCAATGCAAAGTTTTGGATATAGAACCAAGTGACCGGTTTGCCAACATAATGGGGTTGATTCTCTTGGCAAACAATTATGAGCCGGTACCTACTGATGACGAGCCTATCATTATGGATCAAGAGGAACATGGAAGAGGTTGGTGTACTATTTTTTAATCGTGACTGATGTAGCTGAACGCTTTCCAAGGATGAAATTCCTACTGTGAAGCTAAGAGGGCACTTTTTGTGAATTATAGACTACGCTTTGCTGCGGATTTCAATTTCAATTCCATTCATTTCAAACAAACAAGTTACAGTTAAAAATACAAAATACGTGTTAAAGATAAGCTACATTGTTGATGTT
>OLMO02000009.1:22173767-22188668 GCA_900291935.2 Cassiopea xamachana | reverse complement strand
ATCGTCCAATCCTGCGAGTTCTGGGAAGCCTGACAACTCGTTGGCCAATAGCGCAACTTATGAGAAATCATGTGATATGCAGAAATACGCCTAGTAAGCTGGCTGCAGTACCATAAGATACTGCAGCCTCCTCTTAGCTACCACGCCCATAATGTTGGCAAAGTTAATTCTTAAACATCCTCCTGCAGTTGAAAGAGAAGCCCATGAGTAGGAATCCAACATAAATTTCTGGAGTTTATTACACAAACGTAGAANAAAACCATTTCCTTGTGATTTGAGGAAGAAGAAAGAACAAGAAACCAATAATACTGAATGATAATTTATGAAAGAGCTAAAGAATACAAAATATAATTATCACAAATGATTCTCCTGTCCATAAATTTAGCATTCTAATCATTCAGGATAATAAGAATGGAATGAGTCCCAAATCGATCCTGTGCCAATGTCTAACTAAAGGCCAGTGTGCAACACTAATTAGCCTTCTCTTGCCTAGCGGAAGCCAAGTGCCCCCAGAGAAAATCACATGCAAGAAACACAAAGTTGAGGTACAAAATAAAAGTTCAGCATCTAGAAAGGGTTTTCATGTATTGATTAATGGCTTCTCCTGGGGAGGGGATGAAAAGCGAAGTGGGAGCAAAGTTTCAGCAGCACCCCCTCCCTCTCAGGGAATATATACAGTATCTTTAGTAAATACCTTGATTTGGATGGCACTCAGTAAACTCAAATATGTCAACTTAAATAGCACTAAAAGAAAACGCTAATATAAATAAAAAGGGGTGAAGGGATCCGACGCAGTGGAGAATCGATTTGAGACAAGCTCCAAAACTCAATCTGAAAGGAAGATGTCACATATGATTAATACTGTGGCTGATGTAAGTTCCGGCTTAGGATTGACCGAACATCTGACGTAAAGCGAAGTGCATCAAGGACTGGAAGTAAGTTCAGTAAAGCCTTATCAGATGGATCTGCAAACCAAGAAACTATCGGGATACCATTATCTAAAACAAATGAGCAATAACATACAATCATTTAAGATACTATCACCAGTTATTAGTTTGAAAGGTTGACAAGAAATTCATAAACATTAATGGGTATCGGTTAATAATTCTTGTATATTTCTTAAAACATCTTCTAGTAAAGAAATCACGAGAGACATATTGTTGTACCAAAAAAGGAGTAAACACTCTTGAGAATGACCGAATTAGTTTGAAATATTAACCAGAGCCAAAACGTTTGACAGCAACAACAACAAATCTTAGCTGTAGCTGTATCAATGAAATCAATTCTCTAACTTAGTGCAATTCCTGCTAGTGTCCTGCAAACCTAGAATTCTCCACCCAGAAAGATATTGAATTCTCAGTCCATTTACTATGCATCAAAAGAAATTACCTAGTCCCTCGATGTCAAAGGTAGTATAGTAGAGGAGAAGCCCGCATTAAAGAACCTACAATCCTAGCCATAATTAGTTGGAACGCTAGCAAAAAGTCATATTTTAGACAAGCTTCATAGCTATTTTAGTGACTGACAAACCTTCCAGTTTTCATCTCCCTCTCCCCCTCCCCCCAAAATAATGTTAATTTGTGGGTAGGAAGGACAGATCTAAATTTCCATAGTCCAAGGTGCTCCAACTCCAAGTGGCAAAAATTCTTCATAATTCAACATTGCACTGGGGTGAGGGGTGCATCAGGAGAGAAAATGCGTGGAAATCTTCGAAGTGTTCCAACTATTTTGGCAAGGATTGCAGGTACTTCCTGAGCAGCCTGGATAGCTTTTTAATCAATTGTTTGGTATTCACAATTCTGGTCTGTAAGGTTCCTTAACAAGGTACTTATACGCAGGACATGCTTTGCACACATCGACACTGCATTCAGCATAAGAATTCTTTATTATTCTTGAGAACACTTCGCATTCACAATTCTTACTTAATAAACTTACTAGCTGTTGTGCGTCGCAAAAAACAGACAGGCTATGAAAGCTCCTATTTTTGAGTTTTCAAATCAAATTAGCCTATTATGTAAGAACCATTCCCAGTTTCAGCCTCCTCAGGGTCCTTATTGAGAGTGCTCAATAAATAAAACTTCAGCCATAAGGCTCTTATAAAAACATGCTCTTTCAGTCCATTCCAGGAAGAAATGGCGCACGAGCGTTACTTCGCACAGCATAGGCATCAAATCTTGATTGGCTAAGAAAGAAATCACCATCGATCTTTTCTTGTAATGTCCATAACTTTTGATCTGCGCAAGATATAAAAATTGCTCCCTCTGGAAATGTGAATTGAAGCCTTCTGAGCATGCTTGCTAAATATTTTTCAATTATTCGAAACTATGTGTTATCAGTTTTTTCGCAAAGAAAGTACACTATTCACCATCAAAACACGCTTCTCGATGCTTTTCGAACGAATTCTCGCAACATTATTGGTAGGAATCCTTTGATGGTGATTCTTTTGTTAACCAATCAAGATTTGACACCTATGCTAATTCACACGTGCACCATCATTTGCACGAGCGATTGCTCTTAATTATTTCGAAATGCACGAGCGACCCAAGACTTGTCTACCCGCAATACAGAGTTTATTGTTGTTGAAGCATGTCAAATGTCTCATTTAGGATAAAACAAGATAAAGCAGAGTTATGAAAGCAAAAGATGACAGTTACTAGCGTTGCAGGTGCGACAACAAAATCCGTATTTGGCACATGCGATTGCACGGTTGATAGTGTTGTGGCGCGGGCAATTTTTCGTTGGTGCTGGGGATTTTGCACGCGTGTGGTCACATGTCTCCGGGCATGGACTGCTCTTTTATGACTTTCTACATTACTCTTTCGTCTACTATTACTAAGTAGCATTTGGACATGCTCATGACCACTAAAACTACTCTTGGATGCCGAATAGAGGGGGCTGGAAAAATCCCCAAAACCAAATTAGCGGGGGGAGAGGTTGGAATATACGGGGTTTTGGGAAATGACCAAAAATGCTGTAGAAAAGGATATAGTTTTTATTACAAATGTGTATCAAAGTAATATCGCCAAGTCCACAGAACGAAACAACGCTGACATGCCATCAGCGTACTTTCTTACGACCCCTTTTACTTACAGGCCAAAGCATCTCCTCTATAAATTGCCTTGGTTGAGATAATACTTCCAAAAATTAATAGGCGGGGGGTTGGAATAAGAATATCCTGGGTAGAAAATTTTTGAAAAATTAATTAGCGGGGGGGCGTCTGTCAGGCACCCAAGAGTGCAGGGTACTTCTACTTTTGTGACTCAATTACATTGGACATTTATTAATTAAAAAAGACACTATACATACTTCGATTTTCCCTGTATGCCCCGGGAGAATTGTCGATTATGAAAATGCTTGATAAATCTGATGATATGATTCGTAAATCTTTTGTAAAACCAAATATATCAACTTTGCAGTGCTAAAACAAAAATGAAACGCAATAAAAATGAATACTAGATGACGAATATATGATTGAATTAAAAAAGAAGGAAACCAAAGAAAAGGAAACTTGCCATAATGAACTATATAAATCAGCTTCAATGATTGCTCACTTATTAATGACAGTACCAAGTTTGACTGACTTAATCGTGTTTGCACACAGAATCGATAGCCTAACTGCATATAGAACTAGAAACCACAATGAGTATTTAAACTAGAATTGTCAGTGCTTTATTGCAACAGCCATAGCATATTTCTTCCTCACTTATCCTCTAAAATTTATTAGCAAATTAGCAGATAGCATACCTGTCGATAATACCTCTTTTTTAAAACTCCTTTATTTCTATCCAGTTGATCAGTAACTGCTGCACCATAGACCTATTGAGAAGAGGAGATAGAATAATGACGTATACAGAGTTGTTGGCAAAAAGGAGCACTTTTAGAACAGTACAACAAACTAGATGGGCAAGGTGGCATAGTAGTTAGAGCACATGCCTCCCATGTAGAAGGTCTACAGCTTGAGTCTGATTCGATTTCCTGGCTGAACACTCGCTCACTGTTCACCCAGCAGCAAATGGGTACTTGGTGGCAACACAGGGGAGATAAAGGCAGCAAGGAAAGAAACTGGCCACTCTATCTCATATGCTGATGGCTCAGGGTAAGTGTCCTCTCTAACAGGCACTCCCCTACGTATGAAAGCATACTGGACTACCTTTAACTTTACAAAAAAACTATGCAAACAAAAGCTGTATCTGTGAGCCGAGTTAAATAAATTTTGGTGCATGATGTGAACACATACAAATTATACACAGATGCCAATGCACCACTAAAGGATATACAGGCAGCTAGAAGATATACATTAGATATAAAGTATGACAGAAAGAATGAAAGAAACAGAACAATAGACAGATAGGAAAATAAAGAAAGAAAGAAAGAAAGAAGTATGGAGAGACAGATACAGAAATAGAAACAAAGACTCAAACCCATATTGACAAATGTACAGAAATTTCTAGCATAAAGTTATTCTACTAATTGCACAGAAAAACTGCATACCTCCATACTTGCAGTAAAAACTGCCAAATCATACCACTGACTTACCTAAAAGAGTTAAAATACCATTAAGTCAATACTGTGGTATGATAACTATGAAACTGCAAGCAAATGCACACTTCAAGCAATATTCAGAATTCAAAATCTCAGAAAGTCTAGATTTAACTATTTGTCTAATTTGTAGAAGATCTAGTAATACCATTAATATTATTATTATTATTTGATGGATTTCATGCACTTCTAATTTTATTTTTTCTTGTTCTTATTCCGCTTCTTGTTTTTTCACATTTATATATAGGTGTGCATTACACATACTACTTCTTTTTCATTCAATGTGAAGCAGCCAACATTGTACTGCCTATTTCTAGTGAGGTATAGTATTGAAGAGCAGATGCTATTATTAAATGAAAAATGTTTAAAAAAATTATTGAAAGCAACACACACAATAAGAGAAATACATACAACACTGAGAAAAAAGTCAGCATGTGGTCGTTTATGAACATGGAATCTTACTGGGTGTCTATCAATAGTCACCTGAAAAGCACAAAAGATTATTGACAGTTAAGCACCAACAGTGGATACATTGTTTGTTGATTATATGTACTTTTTGTTAGAAGACCATTTTGAAGAAACTTGAGGCTCATACAAAAAAGCAGTTTTCATGTAAAAAAGGTATGCATTGTGTTTGGACCACTATGTTTGCCAAGAATTTGTCAATTAAATAGCACCTGGGGGGCACTTTGCCCCCTTGTCTTCCAAATAAATGCTACTGATTATGTTTGCTAAAAAGGTCAAACACTAGCATCCAGCATTTGAAGATGGCAAATAACACAGATTGGGCATTAATTAGCTGTTGGTGTTACCTAGCTTTTGGCTATTTTGTATATTTGCCAACAGTAAACAAAATTGAAAAACAAACAAGCAAAATTGATAATATGATTTGATGATAAAGATGATGATCATGGTGATGATGATCATCATCATCACCATCATCATCATCAGTGTTGAACACTGACTGCGATTTTCAAAATTTCGGTTTTTGTGGTTTTGTGTTGGTGGTTTTTGCGGTTTTCATAAAATGCTGTATCTGGTACGTACTGTAGCTGTGTGAGAAGTTGCTGGCTTTCTACGAGTATATCAGCAGCAAAAAGTTTCTTAAAAGAAGCAAACTTCAAAGCATAGAAATGATTGGTAATCACAAGAAGGCCTGCAGTCGGTCATTCGGAATGAGTATTTTGATTGTTTGGAAATCAATATTTGTATATTTAAGTCAATTGGCCCTGCTTGGGCCAAGCAAGGCACTCTTGAGGGTAAACTAAATGTAATAAAAATCAGTGGAATTAAAGAAAAATTGTGAATCAAACAAAATGCAGACAAAAACTTGATCATAGAACATGTGATAAATCATCTTTTTACTTTAAAGCTTAATCAGGCCCTAAAACTAGCAAATGCTGGGTACTTGATTCATCAAGCTCTTGATCAAGCTCATGGATTACACCTATATATTCAAGGAAGCAAGATTAGATATTCTGTTTTTACTCATGTACATAAAGAGTATTCTAACAAAAGAAAGCCTGCCAAATATCCTGTATTTTACCAATGTCCTGAATGTCCTGAATTCCTCACACATGATTATCTTCAGATAAAATTCTCGCATTCATAATATGCCAAAGTCATTCTTGTAGCATACCTTCTTAGAGGACACTTTTGGCATGTTTCATGCTATCAAGCAAATAAGCTGCTAATTCATCGAGTTTGCCTATTTGTTACGAGCATTGAACAACAAAGAGTTCAATAGGCAGGAATTAAAGCATAAAAGCTTGTATTTGGTGCAATAAGAGTGCAGCTTGCCATTTCTTCCCGCTTTTCTTTGGATATAGTTTGGCAGGCCTGCATACACATCAAAATTTGTAGAAATTCTGGTCAATTTTAATGATTTTGCCAGAAGTTGGTTTCTGCGGTTTCTGTGTGCAGTTTTGGGGTTTTGATATTGTGCTGTTTTTGAAAGTTTTCGGTTTGTCTGGTTTTGGGGTGTTCAACACTGATCATCATAAATCAATATTCACTTTCACAAAGTTTCTATCTAGGAAACAGAGGCAGTAGCAGATGACTAAATGATACTACAGCCACTGTGAAAATAGCATATCAACCCATACAAAACCATTTTTGAGGAATATGTGATAAGGTTTGCTATGTAACCTACCTTGACAGTAAAATCAGCAGGTGTTGATGGCTTGGGTGTTGGTTTTGCTAGCCTATAAATGAGATTTAAGACATTACTATACATAAAACAAAGCAAAATTTCACAGCAAACTCCTACATTTGAAAACCACTCATCTTGATAATGCAGATGGACTTAAGGCTTTACACTTATCAAATCGTAATTTGTCAGAACATATGACTGCAAAGAAATGAATTTGATGGCAAAATGTAAAAATCCACTGTGACGTAGAGAGCACTGTCAAAAAAGGTTCAAAATTTTTTCAGAAACTTACTGCTAAAGTACTATTGATGAGACTAACCAAGTTCCCTATCAGCACTTACACAGAAAGCACACATTTCTGCAATATATATATATATATATATATATATATATATATATATATATATACACACACACTGCATTATCATTCTACTGGGGGTGGCATAAAAAATTCAACAGTATGGATCTTTTTCAACATACTGTATTTCTGATATCAGCTCTGATAACAACTCTGATATCAGCCATCAAGGGAAGTTACTCCCCTAGGTTGGGTAACTACTTTTGCCTTTAATTCTACTCATTTACAGGCAGTGGTGTGCTGCATGACTTTTGAGTGGGGGGTGTAGCAAAAGAGATTTAGAAAAAGTCACTAAATTTCTCAGAATTACCAATAAACAATGATTGACTACTGACAAGCAATCATTGCAAAAGAAGCTTTTACCAAAAAGCTATAGAAGTTTCAATAGTTTCAGCAAAAGTGAAGGTGTGACACGCCCACACCCCCTACTTCAGCATGCCCTTGGTTATAGGGATCACCTGAAGGTCAACACAAGACTATCAATCCAATAAATTTCGTCATTGTTATCAGAAAATTATACAAACCCTTTTATAGCAAAGTANATAAACAGTAAGGCCATTCACATCATAGAATTGACTTCAGATATTGAAAATTCAATGACAGGTGTAGTGAGCTTTATTTATATCATTTAATATCTGATAGCAAAAAAATCATGGAACCTAGCTCATATCCATTTCATGCATATGAGTAAAATATCATACAGGGGACATGCAAATTCAAGGAGTATTCAAGGACTAAAATTAAAAGTTTCAAGGAGCTCTAAATTACCATTCACAGTGCATGCATGAATACACAGGAAGCCCTAAGTACCACAAACAAGATATTTCTTGGCATACTATGAGTTTTCTTGCATGATTCTCTTCAAACTTTCTTCTGGACATTTCTTTAAATTATCTTTTGCTGCTTATTGCCGTGAACAAAGTAGACAGCAAACTTTCACAAATTTCAAGGAGTTTGATAAATTTTAAAGGTAAAATTCTCATTTTCAAGGAGTTTCAAATGCCCTTGAAATGGCATTTCCAATTCCAGCACCAGCATTTGTCAAGAAGGTCAAGGATCTGCATGGGCTCTGAGCATAAGTGAAGACCTAATGAAAATGACCAGACTGATACAGAAACAGAATCATATGAAGCAAAAGTGAAAAGTTAACACCATGCAAAATACAAAATAACTAGGCAAAAAGAAATAATGTTCCACAATATAGAATTACATACCCATCTGTATGTGAGTGCACTAGAGTCTCATCCAAATCAAGAACCATTATTTTTCTCTTCACTNTAAACCTAAGAATTCAAATCAATTTATGAAAAATGTTGTCAAGCACATGCTTGAAACAAATGATGAATTTAAATGGTTCATTTGAATCTCTATATAATAAAACTACTTCAAGAAAACCTGAAACTGAGTCCCTCTCTGATATATACAATTACATGCCATTCAGCAATATGCAACATTGAATTTAATAACTTATAGTCTTACCACCAAAGCTTCTTAATAATAACAGATACAATAAGAATATCATATGTTGAAACATAACTACAAACTTGAACCAATAGCAATATGTTCAGCAACTAAGTTCATTGTTGTTTACATCAAGTTCCTTTCAAATTGAGTTCTTCTATATTATTAAACTCAACATATAGAGCTGCAAAAATTGCACTGCTGGGTTAAGTACAACAGTCAGGGCTCATGCAGGATTTTTATAAGCAAATTCAAGGTTTTTTCATGGAATACTCAAGGACAACAATAAAAATTGTCAAGGAGCTTTAGATCAATAGATCTTGAATACAAAGGAAGCCCGAAATATGGAAAATGAGACATTTCTTGCTGAAAACAAAGTACACTGTAATTGTCCACAAAATTCAAGGATTGTAATCAATTTTCAAGGAAACATTCTTATATTCAAGGTGTTTCAAGTGCCCTTGTAAAGCTATGCCAAATTCCAGCAATTTTCAAAGAGTTCAAGAATCTGCACAGACCCTGTACAGTGCACACTAACCTTGGGTTTCTAAAACATAAACAAATGCCTACTGCATTGTTCACAATAAGCATGGGATCAAGTAAAGCATATAAACAATAGTATAAATTATGCTTCTGGTGCAAATTAATCCACATCAAAACTGCTTTTTGCTAACAAAATCAACTCCACCAGAAAGAGAGTATCCAGTGAAAAGCTCAGTTTGTATTTTAGTGCAATTTACAAGAAAGTGAATCTGATATTTAAATGACAGCAAGCATAATATAGTCCACACACTATTTTCACTTAGTTCAGCCACAAATGCACCAAAATGGTGGTTAAAGTTCACTTTACAGCAATATTCTATCTCATTACACCCACACATGTGGCAAACCACAGATAAAGAATTATTCTGTGGTCACACTGGTGAAAGCCCTTTTCCTGGTGCTATTTTTGGGCTAATAGAGCTTGTGCCATGTATAGGGCTTTGGAGTAAGCTCTATTTGTGGAATAAGTCCTATTACTCTTTTGTACTTAATTGCAGAGGGGTGGCAGTAGCTAGGGGGTGGATATTTTCTAGATTTTCATTAAGTGGAGGGATGATAATAAAATGACCTACTGGGAAATTCACTACAACCCTGAAGGAAGTAGACGATCTGATGATCCCACCAGATGGTGCTAAGTGCAAATTGAATGGAATAGTGGATAGTATTCCACCTGACAAGGGTTGTGAAGTGCTTGGTGGAGAGTTGAGTCATGAAGAATTGGATGAAAATGACTGTGAAACTTTCACTAATAGTGATGAAGCCCACATTTTGCTAAAATGGGGGGGGTCAATATAAAATGCTAGGAGGGGTGAAGAAATTAAAAAAGTGCAATATGACCCCCCCTAAAATTAAGCACAAAAGAGTAGTAGTGTCACTATCAATGCTTCCACTTGCACACACATGGACCTTTCCCATGCATAAATCAAAGAATGCAAATTGTGAACACAGCTGATTTGAATCCACATTGTCTGAGTATCCTTCTATGTAATCCAAATTCATAAATGCTTAGTTGAAGAGAAAAGCAATTTAATAAATAGAAAATTTATTTAGTAAACATGATATAGCTTACTTAGCCTCTGTACTGACAGTGGTGATAATTCACAGATGTCATATTTTATGGCTTGATGCTGTATTAACTAAGGTTTAAAAAGGAAACAATTCAAATCAGCAAAAATGCAGTATAACTGCAATGAATAAAATAAAAAGACAGCTATCTAGAAATGTATGATAGGTCACATTATAAATCATACGCCCATACAAAGCTTTGTAATTATACTATGAAATGACAAACAGGTTCTAAAATTGATATATTACCTAACAGAAGCTAAATTGTAACACAGGATTTTGAGTATAAACATGAGTATTTGTTCTTGGCTTATCAGAATGTGTAGTGTTATAGTCACATGATTGAAAGCCAGACGGACTTCACTGAAAGGCTTTCTTAGTGTTTGCCTTCACTTCCAAAAAGGTGGTTCTGCTATGAAACTCGGGATCTAGGCCACAAGCCTAAGTATTACGTCATGTTGGCCCGTAAACATTACTATTTCAGTTGGGACAATCATAGAAAGCTGTGAAAGGTA
This sequence comes from Cassiopea xamachana, assembly GCA_900291935.2. Classification (NCBI taxonomy): domain Eukaryota; kingdom Metazoa; phylum Cnidaria; class Scyphozoa; order Rhizostomeae; family Cassiopeidae; genus Cassiopea; species Cassiopea xamachana. Next base: position 22,178,035 of record OLMO02000009.1, on the reverse strand, counting down.
CAGTGCTCCACTTTAGCGAGAAAACGAAACAAATAGTAGATGTAGTCCGTTGATAATATAAAGATGCTTTTGCTAAAATATTCTTGAAAAATTAACAATATGTCATGCCAACATAAAAAATAGTGAATTAAATTTAGTGAAGTACGATATTCTATAGGAGAATTACTTACTGTCTTGACATTCTTGCGCAGCAAGTAATCAAATAATGAGTAAATTTTTGAGACCAGCACTGCGACAGCGCGCAAGCAGACCAGAACTTTAAGCTTTCTCGCTAAAAAATGCAACAATCTAAGCACCATTTTTACAACTATTTACAAATATGGTACTACGGCTTCCCATGCAAAGTGATAGCCTGGATGTTTCACACCGCTACTAGGTAATGAGGCCTTGCAACACTTCCCTAACTTTGAACTACGCTCTAGCATCCGCCATTATCAAATCCTCATTAGATCGCACGCTTTGCACTATGGTATGTATGTATACGAGAAACTTCGTTATGGTAACGAGGTATTATAAACTTTGTTTTTGTTTCTTTTGATCTCAGTGGCCGGATCCCAGTGTGACCAGACTGGAGTTGACTTAGCATACACTTTTTTTATAAGAGAAAGTTTATGAAAAATGAAGCTCAAATTGTCAAAATCTTAAGAGAATCGTAAGAAACTTACGAGGCTCAATGTCCAAAAGTATGTCTTTTATTGGGCAAAAATCGATATTTCGTCATTATTGCATTCAAAATGTTAAACATGGAATTCAAGCTCAAGTGTACAATGTAAGTAACGACCGTTTAACCTATTTTAGCCAGTTTTTATCAGAAAAAAGTTAAGAGCAATGTAAGAAAATCTCAGGCCCAATTTTGGGAAAAGTTAAGAAAATTGAGGCTCACACAAAATGACGGCTTTCTTATAAAAAGGAGAGGTATGCCTTTAGCATAAGTTTGACCGAAAATCGTAATTTAGCATAAAATCTGGCATAATATGAAATCTGGCATGATTTTGGCTAAATTCTATTATTATTTCATCAATGAAATTGCCAATATCTTTAATGAAATAATAGAATTAAGCCAAAATTATACCAGATTTCAGATTGGGCTAATTCGCATAAGTGCGTTTTGCAACAAAAACCGGTTGCATTAGTCAACTTGAGTAAGTTGCAGAAAGTAGACTGACATCATCCATGTCATACCTAATTTTAAGGAAATTTTATCACTGCACATTTCATAAAAAATAAAGCATTCTGAGGGGGAAAACCAATAGGGGGCCTGGTATATATGTACCAGCACGTTTTATGGGTTATTTTGCGATATTTTTCCAGTAGCTTAAAAAATAATGTTAAAATTACTAAAAACAGGGATACCGTAAATGAAAAGTCAAGTAAACTGAGCAGTTTCATTTCACAGTACATTCCGTGATCTGGTAACATTGTTTTCAAGAAATTTAGATCTATAAGGTATTCTAAGATTTTTGAATATTTTTTGTCATGGTTATGGGGCATTTTCCAAAGGAGATGTTGGACAAGCTGTTAAACTTTGCAATATGTACGTACAAAAAAGTCAGGACTCTTTTCCAAGTATGACCAAAATGGCTAAGCACCGTTCTTATCACTGCACATTTCATAATTTATCACTGCACGTTTTGAGTTTATCACTGCACAAATTGGTTATCACTGCACACTAAAATTAGGTATGATCCATGTATACCACTGTCATCTAAGTGATCAATCATTGTTTTCAAAATGATATAGCTTAGGGCAGAGCTGGGCAAAGTACGGCCCGCTTGCCACATTCGGCCATTTGTACGTCCCTATCCGGCCCGCGTTAGGTCAGTCATAAACAATATAAACCAAACAAGCATCCGTCCTTTTTACTTTCATTTTGAAATTTGATTATATTTTTTCGTTGTTTTTGGAGATCAACAAGTTAATAATGAATTTTCATTGATTCAATAGTTGTTTTTGTTTTCTTATTTGATAATTTTACATAACCTAACATACATATTTGCAGAACAGTAGCAGACATTCGGGGGGCTCCAACAATTTCAAAATTGTGACTTTGCTTTATTAAAAGGCTTTCATTCAAAGTCGTCTGATATCGACAAAAGCAAGTTAGAGTATCAGTTCATTCTTCTCAATATAAAGATCAATGATGAACCAAATTATATCCTGTGCTGCAGAAGGGCGTTTTCCAATGTTCTAGAGGGCGTGACTTCATAGACTTTTGAAAGCCCAGACCCTCAATTTTCTCTCTCTCCGCTTTCATGTTTTCATGGCTACAGCCTCCAAATTGCTTTGCATTCTTCTAAGTACTAGTGACGTCATGCGCCTTGGCATTCACGAGGCTTCCCCCTCAAAAAACTGTCAAAATGTCCGTTACTGTTACAGAGTACTTAATTCTTCTCATTATCATTACGAGCTATTCAAAATATTCAATTTAGATACTTTTACAAAAGAAGAAAGTTGCTGGTCTTCAGACACATATTAGGTTTCTCAAACGGCCCCTGGTGAAAATTGATTGCCCACCCCTGGCCTATGGTCAGAGTCGCGTTCTCTGTTGGAGTCTGCTATTCTGCACAATTCGAAGCCTCTCTTTCAAAAATAGAACCTCGATTTGAGATTAAGCATAATTATGGTAAATCCATAAAGATATGAATATATTCCTATCTCTATAGATAAATCTAATATAATTTTCGGATAATTTTGGCATAAAATCCAAATTGGGATTTCGTCACACTGCCAAAGCTTTTCCATTTATTAACTTTTATAGGACAGACACCAAGTACCTGGGACTCCGAATGGAATTTTAAACAAGACCCGTATTTGTGATTCATGGTTTTGCTTCAAGCAGATTTATGGACCTCGACAGGTCCATAATTCTGCTGGGGGTAAAGAATGAAACATTTTTCATTTGGGGGCATTGACCCAGTGTTCCTAGAGTCAGGAATTGTTTGAAAGTGGGTGGGACCAAACTAAAGTTGAAAGCTTCTCTGTTTTAGTCCATTCAAGCTAATGAAAGAACTAAGCACTTTTTTGTAAGAATAAAATTGATAAGAATACTTGTTGTTATTTTTCATAGGAAACATGTCTATAAGAAACATGAGGCTAAAATTACCGAACATTTAAGAATCATAGGCAGGCTGAGTTTCAAATAGTAACTTGCAAAGACTGTGTCTACTAGTAAATGTTTGGTCAAACTGACAAGAAAATAGAATGAACATCCAGCGTATGCCTCAAAAAACCTGATCATCCTTCTTTATGCATCAAAAGTGCCTCTTCTGGGTTGTTATTTTCACTGGAAGTCTTTCCATTTTAGAAACGATTAAGAATTATTTTTGAAAAAAACATTGGAATTTAAGAGTAAGGTAATCAAGGCCGGGAAATGTTGTTCATCCGAGTTATAGTGCTGTTTGAAGAGTAAATTTTGTACCATTGATGCAATATTTATCATTCTATTCCTCTTTTGGTTTACCTTATGATAATGTAAGACATAGACAAACATTGGAATACATTTCATTATTTTTAGACGAAGTTACGCCTTTTAAATTTAAGAATAATTCAAGAATATTCTTAGACTCAAAATTTGAAGAATTTAAGAAAACTGAGGCTCAGCAAAAAGAAAAAATTAGATATTCCTCTAACGAATTTTGCATCTTGCAAGCTAGAAACTTTTCCCTGAAGAAGGTGGGGTCATGGCCTCCAATCACTTACTGCACGGCCCTGAGTTCACTCTACTTCCATTCTGAACATTTCATATCTGAAACCTTGTTTATATATGGTCCAGCATAATTCGTATAGATACGTGTACACGTCAAATACTAAGATAGAAAAGGGAAATATGGAAAGTGTCTAGAAAAATGTGCTTTTTCAACATGTTTGACATGTGTACCAAGATATTTTTTATCATATAAAATGGTGGGGAAATTCTCCACCAGCCCCTTTCACTGCTCCACGAGCGGAGCATGTTTGTTCTACCACCTAAGTGCTTTTTTTGATTTAATGAATTTTTCATTTCTTGCTTTATTCGAAATATTTGTGGATGAAAAATGACCTGTCTTCATTCAGTTTCATGTCACTGCTGCTTCTATAGGTTGTTCCTCTTTTTCATTCATAAAATTCGAGAAAGATACTTTTAGTTATAGTTTATAAACTAGTAATTAGTTGCTTCGTTTTACAGTCTATAGCAAAATTTTGTCCTGTTGAAAGCCTATCAATCTGTAGATTCTGCATTTATCTAATGTGCTATTGTCTCAAATACTTCACTATTGAAGAGTACTTCA
>OLMO02000009.1:22137841-22173667 GCA_900291935.2 Cassiopea xamachana | reverse complement strand
CCAGCGTATGCCTCAAAAAACCTGATCATCCTTCTTTATGCATCAAAAGTGCCTCTTCTGGGTTGTTATTTTCACTGGAAGTCTTTTCATTTTAGAAACGATTAAGAATTATTTTTGAAAAAAACATTGGAATTTAAGAATAAGGTAATCAAGGCCGGGAAATGTTGTTCATCCGAGTTGTAGTGCTGTTTGAAGAGTAAATTTTGTACCATTGATGCAATATTTATCATTCTATTCCTCTTTTGGTTTACCTTATGATAATGTAAGACATAGACAAACATTGGAATACATTTCATTATTTTTAGACGAAGTTACGCCTTTTAAATTTAAGAATAATTCAAGAATAATCTTAGACTCAAAATTTGAAGAATTTAAGAAAATTGAGGCTCAGCAAAAAGAAAAAATTAGATATTCCTCTAACGAATTTTTGCATCTTGCAAGCTAGAAACTTTTCCCTGAAGAAGGTGGGGTCATGGCCTCCAATCACTTACTGCACGGCCCTGAGTTCACTCTACTTCCATTCTGAACATTTCATATCTGAAACCTTGTTTATATATGGTCCAGCATAATTCGTATAGATACGTGTACACGTCAAATACTAAGATAGAAAAGGGAAATATGGAAAGTGCCTAGAAAAATGTGCTTTTTCAACATGTTTGACATGTGTACCAAGATATTTTTTATCATATAAAATGGTGGGGAAATTCTCCACCAGCCCCTTTCACTGCTCCACGAGCGGAGCATGTTTATTCTACCACCTAAGTGCTTTTTTGATTTAATGAATTTTTCATTTCTTGCTTTATTCGAAATATTTGTGGATGAAAAATGACCTGTCTTCATTCAGTTTCATGTCACTGCTGCTTCTATAGGTTGTTCCTCTTTTTCATTCATGAAATTCGAGAAAGATACTTTTAGTTATAGTTTATAAACTAGTAATTAGTTGCTTCGTTGTACAGTCAATAGCAAAATTTTATCCTGTTGAAAGCCTATCAATCTGTAGATTCTGCATTTATCTAATGTGCTATTGTCTCAAATACTTCACTATTGAAGAGTACTTCANAAAATGCCCTGATTTATACGCCAATACACTTGCTCCTCCCCATGAACATTATACTGAAAATTTTGAGAGAAAAACATCCTATACATGAAAAAGCCAGAGAACTCAAGACTGATAGCCAGACTCAGTTGGTTTGTGAAAAAGTACAAAATGTCTTATAGTGCTCTTCGGGTTTCGTTCCATGAGTCCAAAAACCTCTTTCCCAATTTGATTACGTAATTAGTTGCTGAGCTATGGCCGGCGACGATGATGGTGCGAAGGACGAATTTGTGTTCCCATTTCGACGGCAAGGAAAGGAAGCAAATAGCCAGAAAGAATCATCGCAATGGAGCGAGAGTTGTTATGGCCTTTGGTTGAAGGAAAAATCTGGGGACGGGCGTAGTCAAGAGTCTGTATGTTATGGTATAAACATTGTTCACATTACGAAGGTGAGCCTAGATAGCAGATCAATACTCTTTTTCTTGAAATGTTTTATTCTTCAATGAATTCATGGTGTAGAAGTTCATGTCACTTCCCCATGTACGAAAGGTTGTACTCATGAGTGCCTAATACACAAGGGTTGGAATAGTCAGGGGGTTGGAAAAACCCCCAAAGCCTAATTAGCAGGGGGGGTTGGAAAAAGACCAAGAATGTTATAGAAAGAGCAATGGTTTCTTAATTTGCACCCAGGTCGAATTTTAGCCTTGCGCGGGGGACTTCTCCCCGGCAAATGTCAGCTGTCAGATGGGGTTGAAGCTGCGCAATTCTTGTAAAATAATTATTCCAGCCGCGCAGACTTTTTGTAGCAAAGCACTTTTATATGATCTCAAGCTCACAAAATTCTTATCCACGGCACTTGCAGCCGTGCAATTTCTAGTCACATGGTTTATGGACATTAGAAGCGATGCTGCTCTATCATCCTTTACATAAGCTAGAATGAACCAGTAGAGAGATAGCAGGTTCATTAATTTGCCAGGGACACCAGAGATTTATACAAATATCATTATTTGTAATCTATTATTTCATATTTTTTCTGTTAACTGCCAACCCTTTTTGAGGCCTAATCTTTTAAACTGTGCAAAGGGAACCTATCATCTAGTGGCACGATTGAAGATGCTACTTATTAAATGTTGTTGTGCTATTTCAATTATTGTTTGATTAAGAGTTATCTACTCTATATATCTACAGAGTTGGGATGTTTTCAATTATTTTAACTTTGGGGTGATATTCTTGAATTTATTATTATAGAGAGTGATGAATTCAAAGATAAACCCATCAAGCACAAGAGGAATTCAAGTTATCATTGAAGAAATGGGTGAGATATGCTTTATTTATCAGATGATCTAGCTTGAACTCCAGCAGAGCTTTGTAAGTTGTTCTTAACCAGCTATTTGTATCATTGTTCATTTTTTAAAGTTTTCTGTTGGTATAATATATAATATTTGTATTAACAAATGAAGACTAACATGCTAAGAAGATTACTAGAAAATCAACCATTTAATTTGCATAAGCAAGGTACAAAAGAAGTATAGTGTTATTAAGTACAGCTCTTGGTAAGTTGTTTGAATATGGTTAAGCTCTGTGCAGTTTAGCTTCATTTCACATTTTGTTTCACACATTTATTGACATATTGTTATATGTAGTTTTTGAATTGCTTGAGCATCTTTGACATCAGGGCTTGAGGTATCGCTATAAGCTACTTGATTTTTCAAACACTGTTACTTTATTTAGAGAATTAATTTTACAATTTTTAGCTGGTGAAGATGAAGCTAATTTACTGGCAAAGGATGAGGATATTGGTGAAGATGGAATGATAGCGTGGGTTTTTCATTTATTGATGTTTCATTTTGGTAATGTCTAATGACTGTGATTGATAGTCTCCTATATCTTCCATTTCTAAGAGAGGTATGCTCTTGATTAATTCGATGCTTTCAACTTATAGATACCGAGCTCCAAAGCCCAAACAGTCAAAGGATGATGAGTATGGGAATCAGCCTACATTGATGGAAAATATACTGGATAATTGCCATCAAAAAGTTATTGGCTTGAATGAAAGATATGAAAAATATAGAAATGACCCAGCTGCTGCAAAAGGTATTAAGACTTGGTGAATTAATACACATCTGTAGGTGCTCTCCTGCTTGGGTTTTATGTTGTAGTAATAGCATCAATAGGACATGAGGTATTGATATCCTCACTAGCTTTTATTGGCAAAGTTTCCTCATTTGCTTCCATTGGCCAAATGCCCATAACACAGATGATTGTCACTGTTCCTTTATTGCTGGCACTAAGTCTGCATATACCATAGCATCTACTGGTACTTTTTAATTTAAATGGTTTTGGATAATATTTTAATTGTGGCAGCATCTACTATCTATTTGCATTCAACATATGATGGTCAATTTTTGTCTTAATTGACTGGAGTAGGAGTCTAGAATTCTGTCCAAATATCATACAGAAGGCTTGGCTAGTCATTATTTGAAGAGCAATGTCACCCAAAAAGAATAATCCATTTTATTTGGACTCTACCAACTTAGTCTAAATAAAGATAATATCTGTTTGATTTTAAGTTTGTTTACTTTCTTTGATTTCATGGAAAGTTATTTGCATTGCAGAAATTTGGTCTGAATTGAAGTCTGGTGCACACAAACAGTATGAAACAGGGAAGAGGCTTTTGAGTTATGTAAAACCAAATGAAAAATTTCTTCAGGTAGTAACCTATTACAAGTATATTGGATTTTACTGCTGATCACCATTATGATCACTTGAACTAGTGATCATGGACTTATTTGATTTAATGATGCACTTTGCTGATATTGATATAGTGATCATTAGTGAGAGTTTAATTAGTAGAATTTTCCCATGTGCAACAACCCATGCCAGGAAGAAATTGGTGCAAGAGCATCAAGTTGCATGTGCCCCCTTGTCTCTATGAGCAATTGCTCTTACCTATTTGGAATTGCATGTGTGATGCAATCTTTGTATCCAAAATAGAGAGTTTCTTGTTGCTGAAGCATGGTAAATGTCCCAGTTAAGATAAAACAGGGTAAAAGATGATTGTCACTAGTGTTGGAGTTGTGACAACAAAGTTCCTTTTTGGTATGTGTGATTGCACAGTTGGTAGTGGTGTTGGCACTGGCAATTTGTCGATTGCACTGGGTTTTTTGCACACATGTGGACAGACGCATTTACAATCACATGTAGCCAAGTGCCTGGACTTGAGTCATCATGGTATTTAGCAATTAACAATGATGCTAGTTCAAGTATTGATTTTCCTTAAATGTTGGAATGCAAATCTATATTTAGATATAGTTTTTGTTTGCCTATATTTGCAGCAGTAACATATCAGTATTGTCTTCTAGGTCAATACATTCGTTCAAGGTCATTATGAAAATTTGGTAAATTGGCTTAATAAGAGAAGCGATGAATAGAATCAACAAATGAAGCTTATTGTATTTAGTGTATATAACAATGTTGTTCTGTATGCAATGTAATCTAGAAATAGGAAATTATTTACTTTGCATTCTATAAAGCTGGTGTATTTTTTATGTATCTCTTGTGGATAATCTTTTTTCCAGCTTTTATCCAGGGTTGCCACCAAATCAGGAAATTCTGGGAATATCAGTGGAAAAAGAAATGTTTTGAAAAATCAGGGAAGTTCAAGAGTTGCTATTATTTCATTTTTGATTGGTAACTGTCTCTATACTCTGTTACAAGTTCAGTTGAGTGTGACAATTGCCAAGTGTTCCCCTATTTTTATGTTCCCATTTTAAATCCCTATTCCTATTTTATTCTTTGCAGTCATTTTGAAGTGCAGTTCCACATTTTATGGAATCAATAGTCTGAACTGCCAAAAAAGGGTTGAGGTTCTTCCAGACCCCACATCTTTCAAAAGAAATGCTAAGACTATCAGGGAAAATCAAGGGGAAATGGGTAGCAGTTCAAAAAATATAGCAGGGAAAATTAGGGAATTCTGTCTTGAAATAGCAGTGGCAACCCTGTTATCAGTTTCCAAATGCCATCTATTTTACTACCTAGATGGCTGTTTGAATAACTTATGTGAGGAGTAGAGAATAAACTGGCATATTAAATGACAGGAGTAATACATCATTAGAAGTTAGTTGACATACATCTGTGGAGAATTAGTGTACAAATATATTGACAGTATGGTGGGAAGAATTGGTTCACTTAGGAACAGAGACAAAGCACTAAGGAAGTTGTACAAGCATATTTAATGGAATAACACAAGCTACAGAAATAAATTTACAATTACCACAATGAAATCACTTGTTCTGCAACTACCTTCAAGTTCTAGCTTTATTTATAGTTTCAATTTCAATGCAGATAAATAAAATTAAAGCACTAAGCACTGTTGGAAATAGTCTCAACCTGGTTAAGAAAGTCAAAAATGGTTGACATATTACAGAAGCAATTACAGCAGTACAAAGTTTACTAGAAATATTATGCGCTCGACACATTTGACTCTGGTCGTCGAGTCACCAGCATCTTCTTGATTTCTCCAATAGCCTTGCCAGGGTTCAAACCCTATAAAAGAAATGATTGAAGAGCTTTAGCACTAAATAAAGTAAAGGTAGTCACATATACTTCCGTATGTAGGAGAGTGCCTGTTGGAGAGGACACTTGTCCTGAACCATCGGCATGTGAGGTAGGGTGGCCAGTTCCTTTCCTCACCGCCTTTATCTCCACAGGGTGCCTGTTCGCTGCTGGGAGAAAGTGAGCAAGCGCTCAGTCAGGGCACTGAGTTGGACTTCAACTGTAGACCTACTAAATGGGAGGCATACGCTCTAACCACTATGCCACCTCGCCCATTTAGCACTAAATACCACTAAAAATTTCAACAAGTATGTTCAATCAAAACAAAACAGATTGCTATTTTTGACATTGTATGTTCATCAAGAGCTGAGCAAAACTATTCAAAGAATGACATAATCAATATAAAGAAGGCATGAAAATATGCCAGCTCTGTGCATTGACTCATCAATTTCTGTGTACCTATGTCAGTTCTACCTAAAAGATCTGCTTTTGTGGTGAGAGGCTTCAAGCAAAACTATCCTAGACTAGAACCACTAAATAGAGTAACAAGGTACCTCAAACATGATTGATAATTGGAAAACATACCTTTGGACATGTCTTAGTGCAGTTCATAATGGTGTGACATCTATAAACTGACCAGTGATCATCAAGCTGGGCAAGCCTTTCCTCTGTGTAATCATCCTAATGTGTATTTACATAAACATTGTTAAAAATACTTCTTGCTTCTGTTGTGCAATATCACACAAAACAAAGAAAGTAAGACTATATGACATAAAACATGACACTAGGCCTAGTTCAATGGTGCTAGTTTATATAAAAATATATCCTAAATCTCTAAGCTAATGAATCTGGTATAAGCCCTAACTGGGGTTCATACAAAATTCTCTGGATAAAATTCCATGACTTTACTTAGACTTTTCATCAAAAGCAGATGATTTCCCCAGACCATTAATGGTACTGAATAACATCTCTTGAAACAGTATTTAAAGGTAATGTGATGGTTGAAACCTTTGATAGTAGGCTATTTATAATGCTAGTTTGATTGGATTGTCAGCACAGAATTTAAGTATGAATATGGATGAACATGAAGAATAACACAAACTTCAGACTGCTTTACTTTTAGAAAGCTGAAAAATAAATCTACTTTAGAGTTCCCAGACTTTCTAACAAATAAACAGAAGTCCCTGACAATTCATGGTTTTCCCTAACTCTTGCCAAAATAACCAACTGCCCAGGTTTTCAAGGCTCTGCACGAGCCCTGTAAATATGGTTCACAATTATTTGGCTTCTTATAAGCAGATGCTGGGTAGCAGTGACCCAAATCCTGCAAATATTTACGCAGTCACCCAACCAACTCACAAATCAATACATTATACTTTTTGGAGCTCCAGTGACTATCTTGCTGGGGATATATTGCAGGACATTCTAGAAACATACAACACAAGCTTAACAACAAAAGTGAAATAGAGAGACACATACACGGCTATCAATAATCCACCTATAGGCTTGCATAAGTGTTGCAGGTCCTAGGTATTTGTCTCCATTCCACCAATAACTTGGGCAAGAGGTGGTGCAGCTGGCACACATGATACATTCATATAGACCATCCTACAAAGAGATGGAGCACAAAATGTAACTACCAATAACCAAAGCAAAGACTAGACAAAAACATTTAGAAATTTGAAAGAGACAGCTAAATATGGACAAAACAAAAGCTGCTAGACCATGCAAGTCACATTGGTTGAATAATACAAACAAATACAGAGAAGCAAGGAAATGTTTTAAACATCAAAAGTAGAGACTTTCTAATATTTTCTGATAATCAATCTAATCCACAAAACATTTGCATTCCATAGATCCAAAAAAGCAGAAAGGATGCATAAGCTAAGTTAAAGAAAACTAAATAGAATCAGTGTTCAGTGATAGTACTTCAATATGCAGTATTTAGTTTACCTCTTTATTAGCCTTAAGTTCATGACCCAAATGCAAATAAAGAGGCATACTAAGTGTTGCTACCAATCATGCACAACATATCAACTAACCAGTTTCTTTCTATCTTCAACTGATTGATAGTTCTCTTTACTTGATGTGTTTGGTTTCTTTTGCTTCAGGTATGGCTGAATTGATGCATATTGCTCATAGAAATTTGTCATATCCTAAATGAGGACCAGAGAGCATTCAAAACTACTGATGTAACTGAGGTGAACATTCAGTGTTCCAGTTCAATATATACAATTGACAAGAAGTATGGACATAGGCCCACAAGCTTTTGATGTATATGAGGGTGAGATACGGGACATTCACATATTATGCCATGCAATAGGGTGGGGGCCTTTACTTTTTGTGACAAAGGGTGGGTGGGTTGTTTTTGGAGCATGATACCACATTTTAAAATAACTTGATATTTAGCACATTTGGCCTCAATATAGAAAGTCTAGCTCTTTTTTAGAACAAATCTGGCTCTATGTCTAAAAATAATCTGAAAATCCTTTTTTGATGCCATTTTGGTAATTTTCAATTTTCATTTTCACTATTTTCAGTAAAAAGGACAATAAATAAATTATTATAAAAGCAGATAAATTTCCTATTGAAATTCATTATGTGACATCACACATTGGGGGAAGGTGGGTAGTTGTGACTTTGTGACAGGACGTGAGTGGCAGTGATGTGCCAAGACACCTTCTCTTGGGAAGGAGCGTTTTGATAAATTGATGAACTATTGTTACTAAAAAGAGGTCACACAAAATGCTGTTGCCAACTCTCTTGCAACATGGCTGACTTTTGACTGACTTTCTTGCAAATTCAAAATATTGGGGGCACATCCTTGGTGAATGGGTGTCTGAAAATGTCAAGATTTATGTGACATAACATGTGAATGGCCTCTAAAATATACTTACAGGCACTAAGTCCTTGACAACATACATATGTGGCAGTGGGTATATCTTTGTCTTTGTAGATGGTTCGATTTTGCTATCAACGCAAAAGGAAACAAAATAAAAACAACCAATAATAGACATGAGGACTCAAACTTACACTTCATAATTTAAAAAAGCAATTTGCAGAGCATATAATACTCTATATGGTAGCCAGCTACCTCTAATTAAATAACAAACTAAGTTTGTCCTCAAAACAAATCCATGACATAGCAACATTCCCCTATACAATCAAANACAATCTAATAACAAGCTTATAGTGATGCAGTCTTCATCATAAGGAAATTACCATGTGTGTAGTAAAACACACAGATAACATCTTTCATGGATGTGATTCAAACTCTTACCAATCTGGCATTTTTCAGGCTAATGATAAGGAATTTACAAAGCCACAATTCAACTAGAATAACTACACATTTTGCATTTCTTTTAGAACATAATACCAGTAAGCTCATTGTTTCTCATACAAATTAGTTCACATGGAACAAAAATGCAATGGAATGCTACATAAATGTGACAAAAAACAGCAAAGCTATTTTCCTTCATTTTGAGAATTTCTGTCACATTTAATGTCATGGTGCATTTATAAAGAATCAAAGTATTCTGATCAGGGGCAGATCCAGAGCTGGACTTTGGGAGCCATCTGATTCTTTTATTTGTCTCTTTCATGCAAGAAGTTTCTTTACACAATTGTTTGCTATAGGAAATGCTACCCTTTGGGGACCATGGCCAACACCCCCCCCACTAGATCAGTCTCTGATTGCATTTTGAAATGAATTCTTACTAAAATTGAGAATAAAATGAGTTATAAACTGCTTATGAACATGAAGTTGTGCCTTCAATTTCACAACTAGGAAATCTGATGAGTGTCACTCTCACACATCAAATTGAAGGAGATTTCCAATGGCTGTGAAATATGCAAAACAGGCAGCAAAGAAAGCCAATCAGGTTCTGATAGGCCCTTGCTAGTAAAATTTCTGATAATACGAGATGACATTTGCTTGACAACAAAATATCTAGTGTGAATGACATTTGAAGAGAATGCAAAACTAAAATGTAACTTAAAATAGCAGGGGGTATGGGGGTGTCACCCCCCAACCTTAACAATTTGTCATTTTGCAGGGCAAAAATGGCAGGACAGTGTATTTTTGCAGGGCAACTTAATGGACCTGGGTCTACTAACTGAGCATATTTTCACCATTTCACCAATACTGTTGCTGAAAAAAGGTCACAGAAAATACTGTGGCTAACTCAATGATTATAGATCTCATTTTCACAGTGCAATGCCACTGGCACCTCCCAAGAAATGTATGTAAGTTTACCCCTGTATGCATGTCTCAGTATATTTCTTACAACAATGAGATACTAGTAGTGGTCACATGGTCAGTGGTCACATTACATAATCGCAAATTTGATTGTCCAATTCAAGCTGGTGGGCAAAACAAATCACTCAGAAACAAAATTATGCTAGCAACTTGTTCAGTTTTTTGATATAGAGTAAGTAAAGGTACAAGAATTAAACTTCATCACCTACTGCTTCTAGCGCAAAGAGATCCTTCATGCATGCTTGAATGTTTGAGTATTTATAGGGAAAATGTCCCTACCTATCAACACACAAGAATGCACTCTTGACATTTCACTACATGAAGTAATTAATGATTTGTGACATTGAACAATTTGTCATGTATGGTGCATTATTGTTGTATGACAACAGTCCTACAATTCTATAATATAACCTTGATTCTCAGACATTTTGTATTACTGCAGATTTTGTTTTGCCCACTAGCAGGAGTTGACCAATCACATTTGAGATAACTAATGGTCATATGACCACTGCTAGTATCTCATTAGCATAAGAATGATATTTCAGCTGCAATGATATACAGTTTCTGTACAGTACCTAGTGCCTTGTCTTGACAATTAAGTATAGGAAGTAAGTATTCTACTTTCCTTGCAGGACCTTAGGCCCCATTGCTTCTGCAGTGCCTACTCAGATACCATGTTCTACCTAGTTTGATAATGCATGAATTATTCTTGCAGACCAGCTTGTGCCTCCATATCAAATGACTGTCAAAAACTAGCCTAGTGCTTCTGCATGCCTATTGAAACTATGTGAAAACTACTCTTCCATCAAATGTTAGCAACTTCCTTTTCATCCAATAGTGCTCACTAGTGCTCTCACTATGAATAAGCACTAGTGATCCTTCATTTTCATTGGATAATGCCTACCTGAATTGCACACTAGTGTCAAACATGCTTTCAAGCTCCACCAGTACTTCTGCTATAAAGCTGTCTTGAAGTTGATCAACTTGCTTGGTAGTTATGTAAACAATAGGACAAAGTAAACAGCAAGAGACATCAGATCTCTCATTCAACTAAATCAGGTCAAGATCAAATTGAAGATTGTACCTGTTGCTCAAGCTACAATAGCACTAGTCTGTGCACACCCTGAATAGGAACACACATCCTTATTTGAAAACCCCAACAAGAATGAACAATTCTATTTTTCAGAAGTAACAAACTGCTTACATCTATTAGAACAACTAAAATACTAAGATAGAGTCCATTAATACATATAACTTACTCCTACCCTTAGAAACTAAGAATGAAAGAACACCCTTTTCTGATAAACTTTTAATAGCAAACATGGTCTCAGTTTTAAGATGGTGGCTACCAAACCTGGCAGTAAGAATTTATGAAAAATACACATATCGTATTATAGACACTGAAAATATTGATAGTACAGTATACATATTTTTGTAAATAATGTCAAATTTTTCCATATGACATGAAAGTGCACAGTCTGATGTTGCTACCTTTTCTTGAATGAGCCATGCTTCCAATGAAATGCAAGTGAGCATTGAGTAAGGAGTTGAGTGAAATACAACAAATGATAATTGCATTCAGCCAAAACAGGAAAGCAAGACCTGCTTGGTTCTTTGTGCAATTTGAACAAAGCAAAGCAATTACCCTATTTACTATTTGAAAAAATTTTGGCAAATCTGTCAAATGATAATATGTAACACATCACACCCCAGTTTTTGGAAAAAAACTCCAAATACTTCATTGAATACAAGAATTCTGAAAATGTAAAAATTAACAATCAAATAATTGCTTGCATTATTGGCTCTATGCGGGTGCTGACACATGCCGATGAAATCACAGGCATTGAATGACAAAGACTGATGATGGAGCCTATGCCTATAGCATTCAATGGGCATTGTGAAATAGGAATCAAGAGTAAATTACTACAAGTGCTCAAAACACAAAACTCTTTTTAGAGGTAATGGATGCTTCAGAAAAACTAAGAACAGAAATTAAGACTATAATAGTACTCTTAAAACAACTAAGGAATAAAGAAAAATATTTGCCAAGTAACCAAAACAAGAACTGAACTAACCAGATACATGCAAGAGTATTCAATCCATCAATATTCATTGAGCATGATCCACAGATTCCTAGGGGCATACAAAACTCCAAATGGATTTCTGAGCAACATTTAAAGATGAATACACAAAGTAAGGTTATTAATTTGTGGTCCTGTAAATTACATTCTCAGACAAGTGACTATTTGACTTCTCAAAATATTCTTAAAATACCTCAATCAAGGACCATTTACTTAGTATATGACACTGGCATAACAGCTGAAAAAAAATTAATAGAAGTGATGCCAATTTGTACTGTATCTTATGCATGTAACTTCCACATACTCAATATTGTAAAGCTCTCAGTATGCATAAATGCTGTATACTGCAATTTCTTGGATTCAGTGTAGCCCAACTATACACAAACCTATATAACATAAATACAAAAAATGAAAATTGAGGAGGAAAGTTATGTCCCATGCTTGGAAAACCAACCTTCACGGCAGGATCTCCTGAATGTCAGTGTTGGGTCAATTTCATTTTTGATCTTAATGAGAGCATCCAGCACCATTGGACCACATCTAGTAGTAAGATTTCATATAAAAAACATAACTACACAATGTAAGTAGGCCAACCATTATGATTTGAAGGCTTCAGTTGAACAAACCATGTCCCAGTATGCTTGGATTGCATTAAAAATTAATTTAATGCACAAGGCTGCTACTATAACTTTGCTAATAAGCTCAAAAACAACTAAAACTACCTGATTTGCTATGATGACTTCTAAACTATGATATAATACCTGATTGCAAGAATTGATTAAGATTTATTCAAAAATAAATCTAGCATCACTTGAAACACAAAGAATAACTCAATGATGTTTTATAGAAAAGGTGCAGATAATTATGACATACTCATCCAAATTAATTTCAAAATCTTGTAATCTTGGCTTGTCACCAGGCTTTTCTGGATCCTGTTAAATGAGTAAAATTAAATCTCAATCAAGAAGGAATGTAGAGCCTCATCATTTAAATCATGAGGCTTCCTTTAGTTCCGGAAACTATTAAAGTCTAAAAGAATATGTACCTATGAGGGATAGCTACATATTGCTTTCTACTATCCATAAAGAAAATATAATTCAATGGAATATACAAGATAAAGCTCAACTTGTCTTAGAAAAATAGATAGATGATCACTTCCAACAGCCTCATGATTTACATGCATATAAAAACCATGAAAAAGCCAACTGATAAAAGTATACTATAACTAAGCAAATGAATCTGACTCAAAATCTGCACATGAAAATAAAGGATAAAGTGAGTACAGGTATATAAAACCTAACAAGTACTTAAATGCTATTTGAAGCAATATGGAATTGAGGTGAGAACAACAAAACCAAGTTGCTACAAATAATCAAAACCCTGTGCATATCATCATATGTCTGTCTTACCCATCTGTATATTGAAAAAATCTTTGTTCTTGGGGCAGTATTTGCTGCAGTTTGAACTTCCCTCCTAATAATCTGCAAAGTAAGAATAACAATGAGAAAAAACGCTTGGAAAAAAACATACTTCCTATGACGTTTTACGTACCACATCAATTTACAATATGAACAGTCTAAAAGTGCTGCACTGCAAAAAAAACTTGATACACATGAGCAAGACAGCCATTATAGAAAAACTACATCTTATTTGACTAGCATTTCTAAAAAGTGCAACAAAATTACTTTATTTTAGAACGGTTTTCCAGAAATAAAAGAATTATGTAACAAAACAAAAACTGGGCCTAGAGGTAAGAGATTAATTCAGATCAAAAATCAATCAAATATAAATATAATATGTAGCATGGGATCAAAGACTAAAAGAATTACAGCTGAAGATGGATTCTGCTATCAACAAATACATACTTTTGACGTTATTGTAATTAACAAGAGTTGAATGTAAAAGCGTCTGCTGATATTCAACCAATTATCTCACACACCCGAAATACACCCAAGCAGCTATAGTTGGTTCTATGATTTACAATATCTAACAAATTTCAATACATTAGATATTGTAAGAAAAACATACTTACATTTGACGCAGAAAGNAATAACTTAATCCCCTTGTGATAAAATGTTTGAAAAACAGTTTATTTCAATAAAACAGAAGCGCACCGCAGCAACTGCCACCTTTAAAGTACTTGAAACGTCGCGATAAATGCACAGATTGCCGAAATTCAAGCAAAATTGAAAGAAAAACAGATAATTCTTGCTAACTCACCACTTTACACGCTTGAAATCCGTGCGTAACCTCATGAAATCGGCCCTTACTTTTCACCACTTTATAAGGGCTCAGTACTGGCGATAATCCTTTTTGCCACCATTTAAAATGGCCGCCAAAGCAAGATTTGCCTCACTCGGCTCAATGTGCAAACCCCCTGCGTTGGACATCTAGCGCCTTCGGCGCTTCTATATCATTGGATTTGGGATAATCTTTTTCACAGCGAGACCACCAAATCAGAAAAACGAGGCCATTGAAAACACCTAACTGAAGTTCGAGCTTGCATTGTCGTAAAATTCTCGAATTATGAGCGCCAAACATGACAAAATCATTTTCATAAATAGGTAGATCAGGGCTGATAAATATAAAGTGAACTGAATGCCAAATGCGAGAAGTTGTCGGTATACCGATAAAAGTGAATTAACTTCAAAGTTTCTCATAAATATACAGGTGTACAAGAAAACAGCCTCACTAGCTATCGATTTACTTATACACCACTAATTAAATGTAAATAGTGGCGTGAAAAGTTAAGCTGAAAAAGAAATCTGCAGGTCTGCTTTTTGTAATGCTGACAAGGCTTTATGACAATTCTTTATGGAGATTTTTAGCATTCATAACACCATGAAAACAGTAGTTTAGCCCCTTCGTCAGAAGATTCAGGCCCCACCCTAGAGCTACAAATTGTTAATAGGCCCTCTCGAACAAACCCCCACCCAAGCATGTGACTGTACCTATTTGAGAGTCTGTTAGTACTTTATAGAGCTAGGAAGGAAACAGCAGTCATTAATTAACGAACATTTGCCTAACCTTTAAAAAACACCCTATTGCTTGTGAGTGTAGCATCGAAGAAATAGCTTTTTAGTACAAAAACTTCAACTGGAATATGGTCAACTACCAATAAAATGTTTTAAGCTCCCCACCCCGGATAAGCCCCCATGCAAAAATCCAAAAAAATAAGCCCCCAGGGGGCTAATTCGAGGTTATACAGTATTCTTCGATTTCAACGAAAGTTCAGCGATTTCAATCCTCAACATTCTATTCTTTTTCCAAACAAGTGTAAAAACAATTGCCTCATTACATTCCCATAGAAAAATGCAACTGACAGACTATTGTTACTGTCACTCGTAGAGGAGCTTTAATATATTTAGGGAGTGGTCATTTTTTATCTTGGGTACCAGGGCGGAAGATAACTTCATACAATCAAAACAAAATTTCATACTCCATCTTGAATATTGAAAGAGCTTACCCCACCATCTTTCAGTGAAATGGTTCGATACCACATCCAACCATAAACATACATTTGCACACATACTGAGTGTGTGCTGTTTACTAAGTCTTAAATGTTGTTACTTTATCCTTTAAGTGTTGATTATTGACTTTACGTAGATATTTTCAAAGCAAAATAGCTTCATACCGATAAAAACATTTCTTGAAGCCCACCAAATGATAGCAAAGATTTTCATACCCCTGTCAAAAATCCCCCACTCCAGTAGCCGTGACTAAAAATGACTACTCCTTTATTCTAAGTGCGTAATTCTTTCATGAGAAATGAAAAGTTGCCTGTACCCTAGCACAGCTCTCACTAGTGTTTGTATAGCTTTTCAAGTAGTTTAGTAAGTTGAAATTCAGTTCGTAATTGTTGTATACCAATAGAAAAAGCTCCCTAGCTAACTTAAATCAATCAGCATATCAAATAGTCGCATCCTTCTCCTAGCTTCGAGTGCGATGTGGCACCCTATCTTGTCGAATAAATCAAATATATGGCGAAAGCCCTACAGAAACTACAGTATTATGGTACTGCTTATTACTTACCGAGGCGTTGGTACTGAAGAAAAATTATTTCTTGTTCGAAAAACCACACTAACCAACCTTTGTTGTTGTTGTTGTTGCTTACTCTATTTTAAGTAGGCTGTTATACCTAGCTTATTCAGCTAATTTAGGCCTACTATGCATGCCACATCCAGGCATGGGACCCCTAGTTTAACGTCCCTTCCGAAGGACGGCGGAGTGAGCTGTTTCGGTCGTTCATCTGGAGGTCGCCCATTCAGTTTCTGACCGTACACAACTATGCTTAACTTCAGTTAAGCTAATGGAACTCGCTGGGCCGCTTGGCCACTCACCCAACAAACCCGCAAACCTCAAAATCCTGTTACTCTGCTTTTTGATACAAAAGCTTATCAACTAATCGCTAATTTCAGCGAATAAACTCTCACGAAATTCAAATGTGGAGCAAAATATATTATTCAACAAATATTGCCCCGAGGCCATAATTAGCATAAGTATTGCCACATAAAGAAGGCTTCGTCAAGGTACAAGTTAAAAAGAAAATGACTAAATTGACAACATATTGAAATTATCATAAATGAGAGCCCATATTACTAAAGCATACCCAGATAATACTTGAAGCAACACAAAGAAATACAAGAGACTTTACTGCTTGAAAGTGCTACAATCAGAGTATAAAGCAACAAATACTTGAGGCAAGCCCCTGTCTGCAAACTAAAAAAATAAAAGATTTGAAAGCGTCTTTTCACATATTCAGACAGTTGCAATAAACATTAACCGGTTAGAATTACTTTCATTATCGATAAATACACTAGAATGGCCTTAACGTTCCCGAGCTTTTATGCCACCGAATAAGCTCTATTGTAGTGGAATATTATACCAACTTTGATAAGTTAAGGCGCATTGCTATTGCATCCCCAAAATATATTTGAAGATCTTTCAAACATCAATATCGTAAAATTCAACCTTTGAAAGAATACTATACTCAGTACAGGACTGCAAGGGTCAATGACAATGAATTTCAGTAAAACTAAGTGTGAGAGGGGGGCCGAACAAAAGGAACTACTGCATTAAACTGATGGAAGAAACATTAAATATACTTAAAAAGATGTCTTTTAAAAATTATTCTATCAAAACATTGGTCAATGGCTTTTAGGCTGGTGACAAAAAGGCTCTCATGACGAATTAAAAATCCATAATAATACTGCACAATGAAAATTATTTCTCCACTCATAGGCAAATTGGGACTATGTTGGGCAAGGCACAATGAAAACTATCTTCAACCATTGCCCTGGGTGAAAAACAGGTAAAATTTCATTGTAACGTGTGAATATTATGTGGTCTTAAAATAGCAGCCTAAACATTGCTAGTCCCCGGTGGTGAATAAAGCAGTTCTCTAAAGCACGTGTACACAAACCGTCTCATACCTCCAGCTAAGTGCAAAATACTTTAAGCCAAATGGGGCGCTAACAACATCAAGTTTGCTAAGAAATAACCTTAACAGTGCTACATACTTTAAATACGACGTAGCAAGGGAAAATTAACACAATAAAAACAAAAAATTGTTACACAAAAGCAAGAAAACATAGTCCCGCATCTCAGAGAATTCTCTGGTATTGACATGATCAGAAAATACAAAAAACGTCTTATCTAGAGTCTTTAAACCAATATGCAAACAGTGCAAGGTTACTTTTTCCAGCGTGCCTGAAATGAAACATAAACCTGACTTACAAAGTTAAAAGTACAGTACACTGGACCAGTGGTGTAGAAGTCAGTTGGTAGCTACGGGGGCTCTTTCTTGCGCGCATCTTTATAAGAAACTTTGAAGTTAATCCATGTAGTTATATAAGAAAATGATAATTGTCGTCCAGTAACTAATATATTTTGAACACCATATTTCCTGTAAACTAACAACTTTTTGCCAACTGCTGTAATCTAAAATAGCCTGCTACAGCTGGATAATGATTCTCTTATGCTCTTATTTCCAAAAATTACAGAGTTGGGAAGTCTTTGCCCCATTAAGTTACGGCTAGGGGGCTACACCTCCTGTGTCCCCCCTTTTCTACACCACTAGACTGGACTAAAATGTGCCATGGAATATTTGGCAGCGTTCTGAATTGGATATAAAACTATTCTTACATCCTGAATAACTGGGGATTCTAATAAGAAAGGGGAGTTGAAAAATTCCTTTTTCCCAAGTTTGGGCTAACTTTGCACCAACCAGCATTACTATAAAGATCCTGACAAAAACATCACTGCAAGCAGTTACCTTCTAGAATCTTGCCGCAGATCACTCATTCAATATTTGGGTAACTCAAACACAGTACCAACTTTAGCAGGTTTCTTAAAAACTTGACAATGTAATAGGTAACAGCCCTAATTAGAGTGGAGGGTCGGAAAATTTTTTGAAAAAAATAGTAGTAGGACACTTATTCAGGGCCTAAGAGTGAAACTGCTGAATACATAATAGAATAATTTGCTAGTATGACTCTTCTTTTGAAATACTGCAACTCAAAGTTGCCCTTTTGTGGGTATGTGCAGAGCCAGTCAATATATATAGTGATCCCTCATTTGATGCTGTGAGAAACACTAATCACACTATAATGTGACTGAAACAACATCAACTTATAGCCCTGATACTTTCTTACTGCATGGTGATATTCTCTGCAGCATTTCAGTACTCAATTATACTGTACTGTACAATATAGCACAGCACTTTACTGTACACTAAAACACCAGTCCACGCCCCAAAGGAACTGGTGCGCGAGCGTCAATTAGCATGTGCGCCCTCGTTTGCACAAGCAATTGCTCTTACTTCTTTGGAATTGCACATACGATCTAAGACTTGTCTATCTGCAATGCAGTTTCTTGTTCCTTAAGCATGTCTAATGTTTCATTCAGGGCAAAACAGGATACAGCAGAGTTCTCAAAGCAAAATTTGGCAATCACTAGGTGTTGCAGTTGCGACGACAAAGTTTCTATTTGGGACGAGCGTTTGCACAGTTGATAGTGCTGTTGGCAAGAGCGACTTTTCGCTCGTGCTGGATATTTTGCACGTGTCTCCAGGCATGGACTGCAACACTGCACTGTAAAATAATGTACTACCCCTTTACCTTAATGTTGGGTATTGCCAAATACAAGATGGTTCTTTACTGTACAGTACAATACTGTAATGCAATGTACTGTACTACACTGCACTAAACTAGTGCTGTAGTGTGCTACACAGAACTGTGATATATTCTACTCCACTCTACTGTATTGCACTGCACTATGCTGTACTGTACTGTATTATACTGTACTATACTGTACTGTACTGTACCTTACAGTACTGCACTTTATTATACTGTACTGCACTGTACTGTATTTTAAACATTGATGAGAACTTACAGGAGTTAATAGCTTCCAGAGCTTTCAATGGAAGACAGCTACCAGCAATTTATCACCAGCTACTTCTGCCTAAACTTCTACTTTCACTTAAAATGATGTAAAAAAGTACACATAATGGGTGGCCCTCCATGGGACACAGTCATTTACTCTAAACTTTGCTGAATGCATTGATATAGCATGATACTTTAATTTTATGGTACAGCACTACACCATAATGCACTGCACTACACCTGTACTGTACTGTCCTGTATTGTACTAAACAATATCGCATGGTACTTTACTGTACAGTACTGTAATGAAATGTACTGTACTACATTGCACTGTACTACACTTGTACTGTAGTGTGTTGTACAGTACTGAAATCTATTCTACTAAACTCTACTGTATTGTACTGCACTATGCTGTACTGTAGTGTAGTTTGAAAATTAATAACAACTTACGGAAGTTAATAGCTTCCTGGTGGATATGGAGCATTAGCACTTGTAGGTGGCATATATCCTCCACTTGCACTTGGTGCATAACTTGGTGGGGCTGATTGTTGCTTACTTGGTAACTGTCCTTGATTTCCACTACCAAGGTCTTCATATGTTGAGCCTTCACCACCTGGAAAAAACACTTATGGTATTAAGTACTACTATCAACAGGACCAACACTGAGGGATATAAAAAACGGAAGATGAAGAATACTTAAGTACACAAAAGAAGTGAACTGGTTTAAAATACAGGTAATGAACGAAGGGCTTTATGAGGGAAAAACTAACCTCTGGACTGGTATTCTTTGAAGATAAACAAGGCACTTACAGGCTGCAAAAGATAAAAGCACATTGGAAAAAATCATAACATGAAAGGAAACATAGGGAATATTTCACATAGATCAAACAAAAATGCACTTCAAATTAACAAATGTTTGCTCTGAAAGAACAACTTTAAATATTCATATACTACACTAGGCGGAAAAAAATATTACAAAACTTTTGAAGCCAATAAATGGTGGATGACACCAATGAGTTTTACTGTTATCTGATTTATCTGTGTTTTATTGACCAATGGGCATACAGATAAGAAGACTAACTCAATGAAGCCGTGCATCAAATATACTTTCTTTGACTTCCAAAGTTCTAAATTAAAATGTTAAAGTAACTGTTAAATTAGATTAATATTTTGTGGATTGAGCTCTTGCTGTAACACTGGTTGAAAGTCGCTTTGGAATGGATGCACAAAGTTTTGTAGTTGTTGCGTAGTTGTTTTATGAAGAATGCTGGGACTTTTCTCCATTCTTCAAAAACTCTTTCAATCAGTTGTTGCTTAGGCCTTGAAGGATCTTGTGCATTATGATTCATTTGGTTTTTCTTGCACAAAAGAACATTCTAAATTATGGTAAAGTCAAGGCTCTGTGCTAGCCATGGAAGGGCAATGAAATTATGGATACTCAGGTAAATTTTGGTAGATATTGACTAGTGACAGGTTGTATTGACATGTGGGAAGATGAATGGCTAACTTTCTTTCCAAACAGTGTTTTTGTTCCTTGAAACAAGACATGCTGCAATATTTCCATATACTATTCTGCATTGGTTTGTTTGTTGCAAGCAGCATGTTTTCCAAGACTTTTAAGGCCCAATGGATCTCCCAAAAACATGAATGATGTTGAATTTGAGAAATTTTGAGCTAAACATTGCATATTATCATCTTAATTGGTTTTTCTGAAACTGGCATCATTTTTCGGACTATAAGGCATTCTGGATTATAAGATGCAGTATCAGTGAATGGATCTTTTTTCATATATAAGACGCACCCTATTATAGGGCGCATATAGTCTGTCTAGACAGCATAAAAAGATGACTCCATGAGATTTAAAACGTGTATCTTTAGACAGCATAGAAGGATGAATCCATGACATTTAAAACCTGCAGCGATCATGCTTTGATAATCAAGTGGAGTGGCTTATGCAGCAAGCGAAGAGAATAAACTTATAACAGCGACAAGTGCCCCTTTTGAATTGCGGTGATGGTGAAAAAGGTCAGAACAATATTGGGCAGTCACAATACACTGTTCATACATAAGGTGCACTGGAATATAAAGCACATTGCCAATTCTTTAACAAATATAAGGATTTTATGTGCTCCTTATAGTCAGAAAAACACGGTATATTGCTCTTGAGCTCCTTGATAAATGTCCTAGCGTTAGACTCTAAATTTGGTATATTTTTATCTTTAGGTATAGGTAATAACTGGATGCTAATCCTTAAGATTGTAAAACTCCAAAAAATTTGGATTTCAGTATGATTAGGGTGTTGTAATACTTTTGTCCCCCTAGTTTACTTTTAGGTCCTGA
This sequence comes from Cassiopea xamachana, assembly GCA_900291935.2. NCBI lineage: Eukaryota > Metazoa > Cnidaria > Scyphozoa > Rhizostomeae > Cassiopeidae > Cassiopea > Cassiopea xamachana. The sequence continues at coordinate 22,152,016 of OLMO02000009.1, read as the reverse complement.
ATAAGCAGGGAATTGGAAAAACCTTTCAAGATGAAATAAGTGGGGGTGATTGGAATAAGTGGAGGGTTGGAAGTTTGGGGGGTAACTGCACCAATGAGCACAAATACAAACAATCTTGATAAGCATCAGTGCAAGCAAATAATCTCGAGAATTGTGCTGCAAATAATACATTCATTATTTTGGTATCTTAACCAGGCAGGGTTTATACAGACCTTCCGCAAAAAATTCCCCTGACTTTTGCTTCAAAAGCTTAAATTTTCCCTGACCTATTTCTCTAAAACCGATATGTTTTTCCCTGACCTCTTCTAAAAAAGCAAATTTTTCCCCTGACCTGATTGGATCAATAATGATGCAAGTAAAAAATAGTAAGATATTTATTTTTCAATTTAGCAATATGTAGATATTTTAGAAACTTTATACAAAAAAATATGAAGAATTCACTTGAAATTCTTAAACAGAAACGAAAAAAGATTATGTAAAATATGATTAACACTCTTCTTTTCGTTCACATTGATACAGTCACGCAGTTTTCATTTTTGAAATTTCTTTTTACTTGTTTGATTTTTCTACTTGCTTCTTAAATCCTAAGTGTGATGAAAATGATAGAACTTTCTAACCTATAACTTATTATCACATTTTCTTACCTAGTTATTAAAGTGTTGTACATAGTTCTTTGATGGTGAAAAATGAAAGATTTCCCTGACCTGCAGAATGAAAATGCTATTTTGCCCTTGACCACTACAAGCTCCTCTGACTTTCCCTGACCAAAGCAGAAAAGACCCGTTTCCCCCTGACTTTCCCTGACCGTATAAACCCTGCCAGAGTACCAACTTTTTTTGTATGTTAATCCTAAAAAAGTTGAAAATTTAGTAAGTGGGGGTGGGGGCATATTGCATTAATAGAATACCACAATGAATATTGTACTTTACCTACTATTTTTACCCCCTACATATATAGAAAACTAACCTTTAAAAGTAAGTTTATAATGGCCATTCTGATACACTGAATTAAGGATCAACAATTTCAAGCAAACAATATCTTACAAATGCTAGCAAGTGCAACTTGAGTATGAACATGAGCATTAGGGCAATGACAAATAGCATAATCAGAAAAACAGAAGCCAAAGAGAATGGCAAGATTATAAACTATTGTGATGTCCATGAAATATTCAAAAAGCTATATAATTAAATAGATAAAATCATATGACTAAAATTGAAAAGCCAGAAAGGGACTAAGATGCAAACATAAAGATGAAGCCAGCCAAATAAACTGTGATTAGAACAATTTGAAACTAAATTCTAAAAGTCACAATTACCAGAAAAATGATTCTAATCTTGATCACAGATAAGTTACCTCAACATATAACCAGTGTAAAACAATTTGAGTTCACAACCAAATACTATTTAACATGAAAGCTGCACAAACTTAACACAAATCATTGACCTGGCTACCAACTTGAACTAAGATACAAAATGTATAGCAAATGCTAAATCAAAAGCTTGCACTGAAGGATACGCTGCAGTAAACTGGAAACGAGTCAAATACGCTCCTAGAATAAAAATGATATTTGGTAACAAAAGAAAAATTGAAATATACATGGAAGAACTACTTTCACAATCAGAAAAATGTTAACCACCATAAAGCCAATAATACAATTCAGTATACCTAAACAGATGCTTCAACTAGATTAACTTGCTAAAAATCAGTCCTATGCTCTAAAAATTTTGCCACATCAATAAACTGCACTTAAAAAGTATCTGACATACTTTTCAGTAAAAAGATCTGATGCAAAAAGGCTAAAGTTTAGTACTTGATAATAGGGTATCACATTCATCAGCTAACAAAAATGACATTGTGTAATGGGTGGCATGAAATCATTTCAGTGGCAATACCAGAAACAAAAAAGGTGAAATCACCCTACTGTTGGCTATTAACCTTGACTGAAGAGTTTGCTATTTCCTTCTGGACATTGTAGATAAATTGCCTGCACCATCAAGGTACAAAACAATCACTAAAATTGTGGAGACCTGGCCGATAACTAACTTCCACATTCAAACAAAAGGGAGTTACAAAATATGTAATGAGAAACAGTGGTGTAGAAGCAAATTGATGGCTAGAGGGCTCTATTGATAGCTAAGGGGGCTCTTTTCTTGTATATATTTCTATAAGAAACTTTGAAGATAATCCACGCAGCTATGTGAGAAAACAATAATGTTGTCCAGTGAACAACCTATTTTCATACAACAGAATAATGACTCCTCTTTGCTCTTAATTCCAACATAATTACAGAGTTGGTGGAGCTGTGCCGCTGCATCCCCTCTCCTACACCACTGATGAAATATGAAACTATCAAAAAAAGAATGAAGGGTTGATTTACAACCTTTAAGAAGTGTATTTTGGTGAAAGTACATCCCCAGGAGAATGATGTCATTAAGAATTGTGAACACATGGATGCCAAGTAGCTGCAATTCAAAGTATAGATGACATAAATGAATCAAACAATCATCCTACATAAAAATAATAAGGCATCTGCCAAATTAGGGACGTCATTTTCCCTGATATTTCCCTGATTTTTATCCTGTTTTCCTTAATTCCATATAGATTCTGAGCAAGAACCATAGACAAAATTTATCACAACTCAAGCTGATCTGAGCAAATTGCAGCATATTTGAGCGTGCTTTACCTCTATCATGAAGAAGAAACTTATTTGTGGAAGTTATTTTCTTGTTTGTTTTCAGCACAATAGGGAGTCAAATCATTAAAGAAAAAAACAAACAATTTTCTGATATTTCCCTATTTTTATCAAAGTTATTCACATTCCCTGATTACTCCCTGATATTTTTAGGTAAAACAAATGTCCCTGATTTCCCCCATTTACTCTGGTTTTACCTGACTTGGCAGACATCCCGAAAAAGATGCTTTTTCTGACATCCTTGGAAAATCCAAAGAATGGCGGATAGCATTGATGTCTAGGAAATATTGCTTAAGGGGTATTCAGTAAAATGTGGCACCCTTTGGCCAAACATGACCAACATAATAAATGGATTACAGCAAGCTTTTTGGCCTACACAGGTAATTGTCCTTGCCCTTGCAAAACCCCCTTGTAGACCTATTTTCACATGATTGGCCCTCTCAAAAACACCTGACTTTGCTCTCCAAAAGTAAAATGAAATTTAACAGTTATAAGTTATAGTCTGCATATTGTATGTTGGCAATACTTCTAAATAACAGTACTAATGAGTATACTTACAAACTGAAGTGGCTCCACAGAGTCCTTGTCTTTTATGGCCCATAGTCCAATGATGAGCACCAAGTAATTTGAGTAGATGTAACATTCTCCTAACCATGGATAAAGAGCTGCCCTAAAATTTAGAGTTATACCTTCTTCAGCAACTAAACTCATAACTCAATCCTCTATTGAAGGCTGAACCATTACAAAATTTCTTGTGGCTGTTCCATTGGCAGTTGTTGAACAAAAATCAAGGGGAGTAGAGGTTTGCTAAGTATATTAGGAGCCAGGTATTCATCACATATAATTGTTTGTCATAAGAAAATTGAGGCTCAGGTAAAATTTAGTTTTTGGCCTACTCTGTTTGTTTATTATTTACGAACTCAATGGCAGCTGGTGGGGGTACTTTGCCTGTCTTCATATTTACTATTGCATTGCTCCTTATTTCAAATTGGCATTTGTTGAGAGCATAACCTTGTTGAAAGCCAAAGCTCCAAACAACATGTTGAGAGCCTAAACTTTCATGAATGTTGTAGAGATATATGGTGTTCTTCTATTTAAAGTATGTTAGCTACAGTTATAGTAATGAGGAATACTAAGTAAGTGTAAAAATAAGCAACAACATAAAATAGTAGATGAGCTATTGCTGAGATTATTGAACTCCTTTTGGAAACCCAAAAAGGTGGTTCCCTCTTCACCCCTCTAATGCCAGTCAAAAGTAGCAAAGGCCTGGTGAAAAGCAATAAAATGCAATGAATAGAGAATGCTATTCTGTACCAAAGATTAACATTTTAAGATAAATCAACTATCAAATCCATTATATCCAACATGCAGCTTGCGAGTTGTGTTTGACCCACCAAGGGTTCCAATGTTGCCCTTGAAACAATTTTGAGCAAACTGAAATTTAGCAACATTTCTCCTGCCTATACTGCAGTAGTTGGCAATCAAAAGATCAGTCCCAGTCTACTTGCATTATCTAACATGTATGCCAGATAGAAAACATCTGATGAGCTACATAGATTTTCAACTTCCTATGTCCGAAATGTGATATGTCCTCAGATCCTATCAATCTATGTGCCCTGTTTGACATTAAACTATGCTCTATGTAGCCCTTAGTGTAGAAGTAAATGGATAGTTAGGGAGCTCATCTTGTGCATGCAAATTTATAAGAACTTTATAAGCTAGTCTATCTAGTTATATAAGAAACTGAGAATGTCATCCAGTAAACAAGGTACTTTTGAAACTCTAATGTTGTCAGAATTTCATGACAACTTTTTAAGTCTAAGGTAGACTGTTACCACAAAATAAGGTTTATCCAGTGCTTGACTTCCATGACAACTACAGAGCTTGGGGGGCTGAGTCCGTCTCAAGTCACAGCTAGGGGGCTGTGGCCTCCCATGCACTCCCCCTCTTCTACATCACTACCCTTAGGCCAAGATGAGCTTTACACCTGAGACCTAACCACTCCACTATAAGCAGGCAAATCACTGAAATGCTTATACCTAATACAAATCTCATTATGCTGCAAACTTTGCTGTGCATGTGAACAAAATCTAATGAATCCTTACTTAAACAAGCTGCACTTTCCAAATAATTTTTAAAATCTCTTTATAAAAGTGAAACTGAAACTTGGGTGAAAGTGATGAATGATACCATGTTATTCTGTATCTGCAAGCTACCATCTACAAACAGTTCCTTTTCCTCTACTTAATATATTTAATATCACACTATTGAAATTCAGGCTAGTTGGTAAAACTCACTTGACATGAAACTTGATTCAGTTATCCCTTAAAAGGTAACAATTATGGCAATTGAAAGATATCAATCAACAGCTTCCAAACTTCCTCATCTTTAAATGTCTAAAGCAAAATAACTGTAGCCTTATGCAGTCTACGCATATTCAATCAGCCCTACAAAAATGTGCCCAGCTGAGGGGCAGCCCGTACGAATGAAAGTAAATAGGAAACATTCCCATTACTTACCAGGTAACAAGCACAAAATGGGCAATTAAGAAGAACTGAAAAAGAACGAAACACCATATGAAAACTAAAGTAAAACGAATGCATTTATTGAAGCGCCAAAGTGCATCAAGTGGTCGTTCTAACATAAAATACGACTTTTAGGACATCAGCTATTGGCGGGAGACTAGCAAGATTTGCGAGAAACTAGCTACAATTTGGATCCTGTTTTGAGGAACAACGTGCTACAATCAGCAAATGAACTCGTAACACGAAGGCCAAGTGAAAATGTGACAAAAAACCAACAATAAAAGCATTATCAATTTCCTTTTCACTGAATTATCACATTGCAACTCATTATGCAATGGCCTCTTTCTTGACACAACAAATGAAATCTGGGCCTACTGTGTGCTCACGGAAAAATTCAAAATAGAACGATCTTCAAGCCATTATTCGATATAAATCAAAATAAAAACCCTAAGGTAGAATCCAATATCAAAAGGCCACTCCTTCTTTCAAAAAGGCAACCTGCAAAGAAGAACAAAACTGACGGTTGCTATAGTTCAATCGATTTTCATGTAAATTCGAATTAGATCTTACCTTCAAAGGCACTCTTGGAATATTCAGCTGCATTCTGTTGCTGATCGATTGACGATGCTTGAATGTTTGAATTGACTCTTGCTTGACTTCTTCTCAGAAGGACAAAGAAAGGGCAACAGAGTTCGAGATCCAAATGACGTAATCAGGAGCCTAGTCGAGACAAGACTGGGCACTAATGAGAAGACGAGATGAGGATGACAGGCACATGACCACTGGATTCCAAATATGAAATTTTTTCGCGCAAACCTTGAAAATGTCAACAGTGCTCGATCAGGAAAGTCGAAATAATAGTAGGGCAGGAGGGGCAGAAGTTTGACAAAAGGGCACTTGCACCGAGTATGACGTCAGAATTTGAACTTAACAGTTACTTTTCATAAACATGTGCCGAAGCCCGTAGCCAGGCCTGTGTTTCAGGGGTGGCAAAATTGTACTAGAATTGATAGAAGATTTGAGAGTTTATGTCATATTTTATGTTATCAAAATCAAATGTATAATGTGTGCGTGCAGGAAAAGATTGAACTTTCTGGTATGTAACAAAGACTAGGGTTGAGCTGAACCAAGAGTTCAGGAGATCTCTCCTTATCTACAAACATAAAGCAACAATAAGGAATTGCAAAATATTACCAAGGGTGGCAAAAAGCTGGAATCCTGTTTCCAGGGGTTGGAATTTGTTACCCCATGGCTATGGGTCTGCACACGCTCCCACCAATTGTTGCATTTCATGGCAAGTCATGAACTCCTAAGAATAAAAGGGGATCGAGCCTGAGGGAAGAATGAATGTAAGAAGAAAATATCAAAAAATAAAATCAGTAGACAGCATGAGAAGGGCACTTTTGCGCGCCCTGACCCTGATCTTTGAGGGCAGGGAGTTCGCTGCCCCCTTCTCTCTGTGCTTTGGCGTCCCTGTGCTCGATCATTGTGCATAAATATCTTACATGTACACCTCTTTCTCATGTTGTGTACCAAATAGAAATGAGTACGTTTCATGCATGACAAATAATCAGGGGCAAAATTAGGGTCCTTCCATTGGGAATGAGACATGGTTTCCAGACAAAAAGGAATAGCCCATCAAATTTGAAATGGTGTATCATGTGAAGTCATGACGACCAGAGCTTACAATAAGAAATTTTTACAGGTGCACTTTGTTTAAAAAGATGAATGTGGTCTCCAAATTTGGGCTTACAAGATGTACATGAAAGAATTTAAAAGCCAACACAAACGCCACCTTACAGTTGTTCTAAGGAAACTCTTTTGAAAATTGGTAGATGAAGAAAACCATAGCTCTGTAGCAAAGGTACTCACATGGAAAGACAAGGAGGGGTTCCTGAGACCACTTCCTTTTGCTTTGGCTTAGAAGTCACCTCCCAATGCTAGAACAAGTAGATTCTGTCTTATTTTTGAGAGACGCTGTAAGTAGAGATTCCCTATTGTTTAGAGGCTTGGCAAACATATTTGTCCTATTTACAACTTGTATGCAAGTAGGCTCTTTTGTTAAGCACTAACTTTAGGCCTTGCATATGACCATCAGTTACATTACAATTCCAGAGTTTAATCTTCAACTGCACAGTGTTACAAGTAAGTACTAACTTTAGGCCTTGCATATGACCACCAGAGAAAAAGTAAGCATTGAGGGAAGAGCATCTACTTGCCAAGGACTCAAAATTGCTCGACAAATATACAGCGACTAAAAAATTGCCCGGTAAATTCTATTGTTGATTTTTCACCATTGGGGGTGCTTCACCCCCATAATCCTAGGAGTTTCGCCCCTGCAAGTAATTGTACACAGTTCCTACATGCTTGAAACAGGAACTGTCTTTTTAGTGCTGGATGGATACAGAGGTGAGAAACTTTGGAGGGGTGTCAAATTTATCTGCATTGTTTAGTTGGGCTACAAATTATTTTGTGTATTCATGATAGAGCATCAATGTGTTTAAATAGACTTCTACCATAAAGATTGTTTATTGCAAAGTGTTAGCTTTTTATGCATAAATTTTGCGCAAAAATGCTAAATTCTTCTAATGAATGGTCTGCGAACAAAATTTCATTTGAAAAATTCAGTGGGTGTTCCTAGCATATTTGATCCCTTTTTCCTAACTTTCCTTTCACACAAGTTTCGCTTCTAGCACCCTCAAGCTTTAAGTCCAATTTGAATAAAGTAGGTAGCAATATTATTGGAATATGAACAGGGCCACATTTATACTTGCTGGGACCCTCGGCACACATGTAATGGTCGAAAACTGAGTTCGACTCATGAATGCGAGAGGTTTTCAATGTAATGAATGAGACTGAATTTACGTGTATACAGATTCATTACCAAATCATGACTAACTACAAATTATAATATCTAATTTTACATACTACAAGAAAACAAAAGATGATTGACATAAAAGGGAAAGAGTGCTTAAAATACTATTTGAAACGAGGTTATGACGTATGACGTATTAATATGTGATATCCTGTTACACACAGGGGGATTGGGGGCCCTTAAAATGAATAAAGAATTCTAGGTCACTTCTTAGGTTCCTAGGTTTTTCAACGTTTGCTTAGGGCCCCCCTAAATGTAGAAATGTTAGGGGGCCCTTGGGTATGTGCCCAGTGTGCCCAATGGTAAATGTGCAACTGGGTATGAAAATTGTTTAGTATTTCCAAGTGGGAATTCAAATATAATTAAGTGTCGTGGATGGGGTATGTAACATTTTCCATTTACCTCCAAAATTCTTCCACCCTTGCACCATGTAGTCCAATTACAGCTCCCTGAAGCAAGGCTTTTATGATAAAAAGGATCTGGAATAGCTTTGATGGGGTGTTTTGAATTGTTCTTTTGAACTTTGATGTGAACTCACTGAACAACACAGCAACAACAGCCACTCAAAATCATTTTTGGCAACATGGCGGAAAGAACTGAAGATGAGATGATATTGGAAGCCATTTTCAATCCTTCACTGCAGGGAGAATCTACTAGCAATACAGCTAAAAATTGCTCTGAAATCACTGAAGATGAAGGTATTACAGCTGATGTGCTCGCAAAGGTCAAAAAATTAGAAAATGAGGCCGTTCTTGCAGCAGAAAATGGCGATTATGAGAAGAGCTTGAGTATTTTTAACAACGCTATCAACATTGCTCCAACACATGCATCAAGTTACAATAACCGTGCACAGTTGTACAGATTGCAAGGCTAGTTTGATAATTTTTGCGATGATATGTAAAGCTGTAATTCCTCTACCAACTAGAGAGTGAGACCTGCAATTTGCGCGGCTGCTAGTAGCTTGGATTGGATAGGACTTTTCGCGGCTGAGAGTAAAGAGAAACGTATAAAATTACTTTGCTGGAAAAATTTTGGGTGGCTGGCAGAATCATTTTGCAAGACTTGCGGGGGTGTAACCGCGGCTGACACTAGGGTGCATTCCGTGTAAAATTCACGCCGGAGTTGCGCCAGAGGTTGGCGTACTTCTGAGGCGCAAACATCAAAATAACCGTGCGTTGAGAGTTGCATTTTAGTATGCCAAAGAGTATAGTCTAGGCTATATTCACGCCGCCATGCCGACAGGAAAGCTAACTCCAAGCCGGAGATCTTTGGGCCTAATTGCATGGAATGCACCTTGGGGCTGACAGCTGATGTGCATTCCATCCAATCTTACCAGACCTAAGTGTTTACTGGCATTTAAATATTTAGGAGAAACTACCAGACAGTATAGGGTCTGTTGAAGGGCAAATTATTGCCATATTTCCTTAATAGGATTCCTCTTTATAAAAGTGTGCATAAATAAAGCATTGAAGAGAGAGAATAAAGCATAAATCAAGCAAAATAGTCAGTGTCCATTTTACCCAAGGTGCATTCCATGCTAAACATATGCCTGAGGATCGCCAGTAGCTCTCCAGGTATTTGCCAACGTTAAAGGTTGGTGTGCACTTGAGGCACAAAGGTTTAAAGAACAGTGCATCAAGATTTGCATTTTACTACACCAGTATGCCAAAGAGTATCTAAACTCTATACTAAGCTATAGCTGAGGCTACATCCATACTGTCACACTGACAGGAAAGCTAACACTACAATGGAGATTTTGCATGGAATGCACCTTGGCCAGTTACCCATTCAAATGTGTGACCAGAAAACCACTATAGTGATTGTTAACATCCAATGTTGGAAAGCATGCCAGCCAGTGTCTGGGCAAGGTATTGGAGGTGCACAATAAAGTTTCCAATTTTGGCAGGATGTTTGGCATTCTATTGATCAGAGTGTATTCTGTGGATTCATGAACCTCTGTTTTAGTTGCCAAATGCCTCCTCCTCCAAAGGAAAATGTCTAGGAATATCTCTGTAAATAACACAATAGCATGCTATTGCATCCCCTATAGGCATGCATTCCAAGAAGATGGGAGGAAGCTTTAGCCCCAAATCTAGACAATATAGCAGTTCTTGTTTATTCCAAGGTTTTCATATTTGAGCCAAGCACTCCTATGTTAGTGAAGTGAATGATGATCATGTTTTCATTTTAAAATACCCTACTACTGGGAGGATCATTCTTCAGTAAGATTACACATTTTCAAGGGTCTATTTACTATCTAGGATGACTACATACACTCTAAAACTTGTTGCAGATAACAGACTTGCAACTCATTGGCTGTTGATCTTTGTCTAGTGTGGTTTCTGGTATTTAGTTGTATTGAAATGCTTTCAGAGGGTATTATTTGTCCATTTGCATTCTAGGTAATTTAGATGGAGCAATGCAAGATCTGAACCTTGCTATTAAGATTAGCAATGGGTATGGGAAAGCTGCTGCTCAAGCATACACACAAAGAGCACTGTTGAAAAAGGTGCAGAATGATGAAGAGAGTGCATTGCAAGATTTTAAGTTAGCAGCTGCTCTTGGAAATGGCTTTGCCAAATCACAGGTCATTCAAATGAATCCATATGCTGCTCTTTGTAATCAGATGCTCAGAGAAGCATTTGGAAAACTAAGAAGAGGTGATTCTGAGTAATGGCTCATTGCAACTTGAAAGCTCCAATAATGAGCCTTGAAGTTTATGTCGTTTTAAGAGAAAAAATTTTTCAGACATTTAAATGTATATTTATTTATTATTTTATGTTAAAGACAGTTGTTACATGTAGAGAAGAAGTTATTGGTCCCAGTAATAGTTAGTTACAGTACTTAGAAAGGTAATAACCATGTTTTCCAATATGTAATTTGCCCAATACTGTATTTCCTCTAAAAGTAGCCACACTTAAAAAGTGCCCCCTTGAAAAAGCATCCACCCTTTGAAGGGTGAAAGGAAGACCTTCCTTTGTCGGGACATTGTTATAAGAAAAAGATTTTTTTAGACATTTAAATGTATATTTAGTTATTATTTTATGTTTAAGGCAGTTGTTACATGTAAAGAAGCAGTTATTAGTCCCAGTAATGGTTAGTTACAGTATTTAGAATGGTAGTAACCATGTTTTCCTATATGTAATTTGCCCAATACTGTATTTCCTCTAAAAGTAGCCACACTAAAAAAGTGCCCCCTTGAAAAAGCATCCACCCTTCAAAGGGTGAAATGAAGGCCTACCTTTGTCAGGCCATTGTTATAGGCCCTAAAGCTTTTACCCAGTATTACATACTAAAAAACAAAAAAAAACAGGTTAAAGCATGTTTCAAATCCGGGCAATGATGTGAAAATGCAGCCAATGAAGTGAAGTCACAATAAGAAATCCCGCTGGTAGAAGAAGATACCAATCCAATTTTTTCCAGCAATGATGATGCAGATGCCAGGAATACTGATGACGATGATGAAGAAATGGAGATTTGCATTGATGTTCCTTGAACTTATTACGTACTTGCCAAGTTCATACAGTTTAGCTCTGCATTTGATAACTCCTTTTGTTAAATTTTGAGAATACAATTTGTTTAAGTGACCTTGCAATGGCAGACAAACTGAGTGAAAAACTAAAGATTTGAAAAGTGCCCACCCTCGGAAAAGCACCTCCCTTGAAAAGGCACCCACCAAAGAGCATCGAAAATGTAAAAGCACCTGGATGCTTTTTAGAAGAAATACGGCATTGTGTCTTTTTGATGCTGTAGGTGAAATCAAATGTTTATAGTTGCAACATGGCTTTACGTAAGCCTAGCGCTCACAGCACGATTTTCGTCGCTGGCGACTAATACTTGCTGTGTGCAGGAAACACATATAAAAGATTTTTGTCGCTGACGACTATCTTCAGTATCCAATATGCTAGAAATTCTTTTTCATCGCTGAAGACAGAAGACAAGATCTCTTTTGCCAGCGATAAAAGTCGTGCTGTGTGCGCTAAGCGTTAGAGTGTCTTTGAACATATATTTGTGCCAAGCCTTCAGCTTAACCACGGGAAAGTGAATGCATGACAGAGATGTATCTGGAGAGAAGAAGGTATAGACTTTTTGAGGAATAGATAAGCTAATAATAATAGATTTATGCATATCACTGGATTTCTTCTGGGTTTTAAATCTTTTGAGCCTTTGTAATTACATAAAGCATGTGAAGTTTGCATCAGAATTAGAGCAGTTTGGATAGGAGCAAATTATTTCTGTTCTCAATATGATGCCCCACAAACAATGTCCACCCCTGGAACTATAGAATCAGTCTTTAAGACCCCAAACTATTTCCCTCTCTACTAGCTGTTCTGTGTAATACCGTTTCAGAGTGCTGGCTTTCTACCTATGCAATACTGTACAAAACCTACTTTGGTTATTATGTACAGTGTTTTAAGTTAAAATATAATAAAGTAGTAAGGTTTGTTAATACCGTATATCTTCGAATATAAGTCGAAGTTTTTTATCAAAAATGAAATCTTATTTCTTTATCTCGACTTATATTCGAGTCCACCAATATTCAGTTTTCGATATTCGAAACTACCATTTATATTCGGTTTGTGTAAATAATTGATGAATAGCGTGAATAGGAGAGGGCCAAGGACTGATTCTTGTGGGACACCTGATGTTACATTGACTTCATCAGATTAAACTCCATTCAGTACAACGATCTAGTATTTTTGTTTTGTAAAAATTCGAAGTGAACCAAACAAACATCGTACAACCAAAACTCTTTGAAGCAAATCATTCTGGAAGCCCTGTCGTTAAGGTGCAGGGCTCTAAGGAGCATAGTTTCCATTTTCAAAATGGCGGATGATGATAAAGGAACTAGCCATTATCGCCAGCCGTAGTTAGTGGACTGGAGCATGCGCAGAGATGAGAAATTAGACTTAGACATTTTCATTCAAGGCAGTTACATTACAGACAATGAATTGACTTCTGTGCTCTCGAGTTCTTTCGTCAGTAGCACGGGGGTAAGACATTTGATTGGCTTCTGTCGATTTGACAGTATAATGAAAGAACTCGGGTTACATAATGCAGAGTTAAAACAATTAGATAACATAGGACCAGTGGCGGATATTTAAGGGGCAAGAGGGCAAAGCGCCCCTAAGCTGCCATCAAGTCTGCAAATTCTCGACAAAATTAGTAGACGAAAGACTGATCAGCAATAATAATCTTGCACTGAATAGCGAAAAGACTAAACTCATGGTACTGTCAACACAAGAACTGTCAAGGAGACATGGCCTAAAAGACATTGACCTAAATATTCTTATTAAAGGAAAGAAGATGGAAAGAACAGAAACATGCAAGCTACTGGGGGTAACTATAAATGAACATTTGAAGTAGGAGAATCATGTTAAAACGATATCAAGCTCATGTTACGGAATGTTATCAATCTTAAAGAAGTTAAAGAACGTTGCCCCTTTCCGTCTCAGAAGACAGCTCGCAGAATCTCTCATCTTATCAAAAATTGATTACGGTGACCAAGTATACACGCCTCTAACTATGATGCTCCAGAAACGTCTCCAGAGAGTACAGTTTGCAGCCGCATCCTTCGTTACCGGTCATTACGTAAAAAGCACAAAAGATGTCTTAAAGTTAGGATATCTCCCAATAGAAGAGAGAAGAGATTTAAGTCTCCTTAAACAATTTTTCAAGGCTTTGAACTCGGAAACGTGGCCTTATTATCTAAAACTGAATGTGAGAGAAAATAAAAGAGAACTGAGATCGAATGGCACCAAATCGCTGGAAATACCAAACAAAGAGAGCGGAACTTTTAAATATAACGCGGCTAGACTATTTAACTCCCTGCCAGATAAAATAAGAAACTGCTCAAACTATAATACTTTTTTATCTTTAGCAAACAAATTTTTAATTAATAGAGCTGAACAATGTAATTAACTTTAATTTTAAGAGACATCCCTTTTTCTGTAAATATTTTAACAAAATATATATATAAGCAGTATTGTAACTTTAACAGTGAAAAGCCATCTGTAATGGATCTGTTAAATATTCATTATTATTATTTGAATGTGTTTTCTTTGATAAACTATATTACAATC
>OLMO02000009.1:22109983-22121481 GCA_900291935.2 Cassiopea xamachana | reverse complement strand
CCAATAGATGTGCTTTCAATTTCTTTTTGAAGCATTTGAGAGTTGAGGCCTCTCGTATATCAACAGGCATATCATTCCATAATTTCACAGCCGAATATTTGAAGCCATTTTTTGCACGTTCCGTATTTATTCTTGGGATTTGAAGATCATGGCAATTCCTTGCTTCATATTTTGAGTGGACTCAAATTTATAAACTTAACTCAAATTTATCCCAAAGACTTTCAGGGCTTAACTGGTTTATAATCTTATACGTCATAACTAGTCGATCAAACGTATATATAGTGTATTTTAAATTGCCAAGTTTGTCACAGCCCCCTGCAAAAGCGGCATTAGCTGATGGGACTACCGTGCCTAAAGAATTTAAAATGAAGATGATGTTTAAAATATTTAGCATGTAAATGCGTTTTCTTCATACGTTTTCTTCATTGTTGATCTTCCCTCTGCTAGGACCTTGGGGCAATACACTTCCTATGCAAGAAAGTGTTTCATAATTAAGTAGCACTCAGTTGCTCAAAAGGCTAGAAAATTTCAGCACTGGAAATGAGAACTTTTTAAGTGCATATTTCTTTAAAGTTTGACTTTTCTGAATAAAAATATAATATATGTGATTTGGCTGCCCTCTATAACAGATTATATTCTGTTTTTTACGAAGATTTCAAGTCATCATTTCGAGCGTGTGTTGTGCGTCTTCACACTCCACGGTGCACGAACAAGTATCGGAACTAAAAAATTTTCACAGGGAAACTCTTGATACTGGAATCGTGCAAATGTTAAGAAAGTATCAGTTGCTACTTGGCCGAAACGAACTTGCTTATAAAAAATATTTGCTCAAATGTTCAAGGTTAGGACATCACTATTGGTTTGAAAACTTGGATTTGCAAATTTATGCAGACATAAAAGAGCTTACATTTTGCATTTATCTCTCATAATGGACGTTCTGTCATTTATTTTTTAATCCTAATTTCGTCCTTCTAGTTATTGCACTGGATGTCGCAAAATGCCTACAGATCAGACAGTATGTAGTTACTTTTTTACGCAAACCAATGACGCAGCAATTTATTCCTTAATTTTCTGCTATTTTGTCTTTCGCTCTATATTTTAATTATACTTCTAGTTTTGTTCATTTATCTTTGTAATAGTTGGATTTTTGTCTTATTTTCTTTTCGTTGTTGTTTTCCGAATACATGTTTGTCTTGAAGTTCAGTTTGCCCTGTACTAGATATTTTTGATTGTTCTTTCCTAGGTTTATCAGTGTCCAAAATGTGACTGTATATTTTGTATGGACTGTGATACATTTATCCATGATGCATTGCAATCTTGTCCAGGATGTCTTATTAGCTCTGGTAAGAACACAAAGGAGGTTTCTAATGGAGTTTGCACGTGATTTGAGAATGTCTTTTCTTCTGTAGTTGTGTATTATTTACAAAAGTACGTTAATTTTTTTACTGGATCAGCTTATCTTTCTAATCTAATGTTCTCGAACAATACGACGTGGTTTCTTAGCAAACTGTTTTCCTCAGAATAATCTTCCAGAAGGGTAAACAGACTTTTGCTCTGCACCGTCCATCAATCATCCCTGTTATAGTTGATTTCTATTAGAATGTCTTCCACCCGCTAAGGGTGGAAGACATTGCAATATGTTTGATTGAGATTTCATCCCCTTCCCCCATCTCAGCTTTATGTAAAAACACCCTCCAGCACTTTAGAAGAAATTTGCCCCTAATTTTTAATCCCCCTTCTTCCAGAGTTTGGAAAACCTTGGTCGTCCCTGCTAGATGTCTCCACGCCCTCCCCCCGGAAGAAATACTGACTGGTCCCTAACATTAGCTATGCTTCCTATCTACTACGCTATAATCTAACTACCTACCTAGAACAACAAAACAAGCCAAAAATCCGTGCTAGATGAAAACGTGTCGTATTTCAATTTGTTGCTAATGTCCCGTTTCAAATTTAAAGTGTGAGTTTCTAACACAAATGATTAATATTTGTAAATCAAAGCCCAAGAGAGATGAAAGGCGATAAACCATAGATACTTGAGTGCTATCATTTTCAAATGGATAATTCACAACTATGTTAGCTAAAAGTAAGTGCTAAAATAAATATGTTTTATCTGTAAAGCATGTTATCTCTTACAACGTGAGTAATATCCAATTAATGCTTAAAATTCAACACATAAAAATCATCGCTTTACTCTTTTTTGATCTCCAGCTACTTTCCAAGCATTTTCATCTAAATTTTGCAAGTTTACTAATGTCCTTCTCTTCCATAATAACCAAATTATACCAAGAAAAACACAAATTCCTGTTTCGATGTAATATCCATCGATCGAGATCGCACAACTGCCACCAGAATCTGTGCAAAACTGTGAAATGGAAATAGAGATAGCTAAAATTAATCACTCGATCAAAAAAATAAGAATTTTGCTCTTTAATCGTTGAAATAAACATTTTTAAAACATGAACAAATTCATAAAACCAGAGCTTAAAGATTAATGTAGAAAGCACAGTTAGCAAATATCGTTAATTTTACATATTTTGAAACTCCAACACAGATGACGTGAATCTGCTATTCTTTCTATTTATGCTGTCCTTCATAGTAATCTGATGCACTCCCCTGTAATGTTGTGAAACGTAATTATTAAACACTCAGCTATACCTTCTTTTCGGCAGCAGAGTTGCATGAGAGATCACCGACCACTCCTTTGCAAGTTTTCCAGGTTAAACCATCAATTGCCCATAATGACAAAGATGACGGCCAAACACCGCCTAAGTTCGACACTGTATTTAACAGTGTCATGTATGTTCCTCCAATGAGTGGGTCGCTAATTTTGGCGTGAAATGCCATTCCACTAACGAACATCGTATATAGTGAAACCTGAAACAGCAATATAACAAACCAACTTCATAATTCATAGCAGGCCTTGAAATGAGCAAATGTTAGGTATTTTTTTCTGCTGCAAAGCTGGCAAACTTTTTGGTTGATGCAAGAAAGTAGAACATCTGCTGGATATCCGACAACTGCTCATCGAAAACGGATATCCAGCAGATGTTCTACTTTCTTGTATCAACCAAACATGTTAGGTACTTGATTGATCAAACTCCTCAATTCAGCAAAGCGCTTGATCAAGCTCCTACACTGCTTCAGCAGTGGTGTGCTGGGGTGGGGGCATTTACCCCCATGAGAACACTTTTTAAGGCGTTACAAAGCGACATTTCACTATTTTCTTTGAGAACAAAAAGACTCCATTGACAAATTGCTTATACTTAAACATGTCAAGCAATGCGTTTGTTTTGGTGCCACGACATGAAATTCGTTCTATGAATTTTTGCTAATTTTGTCCAAAATATGACTCCATACGTAAGAACTTCCGATTTAAGGGAGAGAAGGAAAAAGTGTGGAACATGTACTAGGAAGTTAGACCAAATAATAGAAAATTCTGTAAAATTCTGTAAAAAAGGCTCTTTTGAACTACTTTAATAGCTTACAAATACAAATCCCTCTGGCTATATAAATAAATGTACTATACTCAAGTGCTTAATAAATTTTTTCCATTGCTTATTTATTTCTTGAATTTTTTCCATCCCCCTGGACCTTATTAAGACCCTCCGTTTATTAATTTTAAGGAAATTGATATTTTTAACTAACTCCTCATTTTATTTTCTTTCCATTTTAGTGCTATTTACACTCAATTTTATGGCCAAATAGCGTACTTCTGTATATACATTTGGTTTATGCTTTATGACAACCTGTTTTTGTTCTTTCCGTTGCTTTATAGCCATTTTACATCATTTCTCACATTCTGACCCTCCATTTACTTTGGCTCCCATTTACTAAATTTCAGAACTTTTTTGACCCCCTGTTTATTATGGCCCCCATTTATTTGGCACTTGAGAGTAAAATAATGCTAAATAGAATAAACATGAAACTTATATATAATATATGATATAAATAAGTTAACTACAAAACCTGGCATTAGGAAATAAAATTCAGATTTGTTTATAACATCAAAGCCTGGTAGCACAAAATATTTATGAGAAATATTTAAAAGCAAAATGATAGAGAAGACCATATTAATGCATGAAGAAAAGTATATTGCATTTTATAATTGTATTAAGGAGCAAACCTGATGCACAGCATATGCTGATAAAATAGTAATGTAGTAGTAGATTGGGAATGAGTCAGCACCAGGCTCTCGAACATGATGAGTCCAGTTGACAAGCAATGCAAAAATAACACCAAATAATAGTCTGAATGGTATTGCCATTTTGTATGCATCTAATGGACGTGGACCTAGATGGGGATTACATACATTGATTAAAAGCTCTAAATAGTGTATTTGAGAGGAACAAAATGAGTAAAAGGAAACAAATCAAGGCTATAGACATGAGAAATTAAATAAAAATGTATGGAATTCAGGTATCGGATTGGCCTTATGAGGTTGTAATGTTTGGTGTTAATATCTGGTGTACAATGAAATTTCTTTCAAGCAGACCATTACATATATGGGAGCTATTCTTGATCATAGACTAAATCAAATTGAAGTACCTGCTGTATATCTACTGATAATAAGTGGCAGGAAAATTTGTATTGGCACAAGAGGAACAGCAAGCATGGCGAGTGTCTCTTTAGCTACACCAGCTTCAATGAGTTTCAACCCAGTGACAGCATCAGTTGCAGCAAAACCAATCTATGAAAATATTCAAATTGACATTACAAAAATGTTAAGGATAATTGATGGGGATGAAGAAAAAGTTTGAGTCTATATAGTGATTATTAATACCAACAAAAATATAATAGTTCAGATAGATGTGTTACAACAAAGCCATGATCAAAGAGGATGTGATCAAAGAGGAACTGTTATTGAAACTACATAAATGACTAATTCCAGTTTTTGCTACTAGAACTGAATATCTACTTGTTATTAACAAGGATATAGCTATGTGGAGCAAATATGTAAGAATGCAAAGTCGAATTTTTGTTCTCTTGTATGCCAGGAACTTATCTCCTGTGGTATTGAACACTGAGGGAGTAAAGTGTAAGAAACATTTTTTCACAAACTGGTCCTGTTCCTTTCTTGAGAGTAAAAAACCTGATCAAGAAATAAAGTAGAAAATCATGAGATTGTAGGAATATTGTAAATTGTGCTATAAGGGGAGATTGACCAATTTTCAAAAAGTTTAACTTCCATCAGCCACATTTTTAGCCATTCTGCTTCCAAAATTAGTATTGAAAGACCCTGGTCTTGGAACAACTAAATGATACTGGCATCCCATTACAAATGTGAGGGATAAGTTTCTTTCTTTACACAGAAATATGCCATAATTTGGACACCAAAGTGCAAATTATTAAAGTTTCTGGAAGCATCCTAAGGCTAATAGTCAATTAAGGAAGGCTACATTACATATTGAAATAAAATACCTTGACAGTGAGAAGAATAATGACAAGCTGTATGACTGCTGGCAGCTTCACTATTTTCAACAGAATACTATATGTCTCAACAATATTCAATTCTCCATCTTCATCAATAGAGTTTTTCTCTTTCTTGAAGATGAACACCAAGGTAGTTGTGATCAAAAAAACAATGCCCCAGAACCACAGAAACTTTGGTAGTGTAACAACACCGGTACTAGAGGGGATGGATCTTAAGTACTCATTGCAGAAATCAGGTGAATTTAATGCAAGAAAGACGACATTTCCAATAAAATATCCAGCTGTCTGGCCAACTGTATTACATGTGGATGCATATCCACGATTTGGTTTTGACAGCATTGTCAATGCCCATCCATCAACTGCAATGTCTTGAGTAGCAGCAAGAAAATTTAGAGCAAAGAAGGATGTAGTCAACAATGAGACTTGTGGAGCCTCTGGGTTAAGGTATTTACCAACATTCTGTAAAAAAGAAGAATGTTTTACTATCTTTGCATAGCAAGTTAAATTGTGGCATGGCTACATAATGCAAAGTCTGGAGCCTACCTGCCACATGAAAAAGTCATATACTATAAATTGTTATTCTATCATCCTAATATAGCCAATCATCTGTGCAGTCCCTCATTTTATATCACAAAATAGTCAAGGTTTGCATAAATGCAAGCACACTAACTCTATACTTATGTTGGTAGGTGTATTGTATGCTTGATCAAAAATATGGAAACATCAAATACGAACCATTGACAAGATAAGCATGAAAATACCAATCAAATATTGTGTTGGGACAAGCCAGGTTTTCCTTCTCCCTAAAGATTTTATGTAAACAGAATCAACTATTGGGGCCCACAAGAGCTTCAGGCTGAATGGCCAAAACACCAAACTGAACACAGCTTGTTGTTTGTAGCTGATCCCAGTGTTCTGAAGGACCATTGGCATACTGCCGGCCAATCCAAGAGGAATTCCTTGTAGTATATACAGAAAAACAAGCAACAGAATGCTGCTCCTGTCATTTTTAATTTCACTGCCTTTCATATCACTATCTCTACCATCTTTCACGAATGCATCTTGCTGCAATCCATTCTGTTGCACTTCATAAGTGGGATCTTTGGATCTCAAACGCATCTCCGCTAGAATTAAGTGCTGATTTCTAGGCTGCGTCTCGTCACAAGTAGTATCCACTTTTTCTTCTCTATTAAACCAAGCTTTGCACTTGACATGTGTATGAAATACGTGTTTGATTTTTCGATCTCTCTAAACTGCAATGAAATCGAAATTCAGCAGCACTGGTCAGTTAATAATGTCGTGTTATTGATGGCCGCTACCTTGATTACTTGCGAAGGAGCAATTTCTTAAATCGAGGTGAATTCAATAGGCTACCATTCTCAAGTCCATGAATGCTGCTGAAAAGGCTACAATTGTAGTTGATATAACATGGCAGCCTCTCGTTCTCGTCGAACAAATGCAGGCAATTTAATGCAAACATTGGTAGAGGATGAAGTGGAAGATGAGTTTTATAAGACTACATATGGTGGGTTTGAAGAAGAGGACAACGACAATGAATATGAAACTGAAGATGATGACGATGATATTGTAGATTCTGACTTCAGCATTGAGGAAAATGAAGAAGTTAAGAGTGAAGAAGAAGACGAGAGGCCTAAAAAGCGCAAAAAGGTTGTAGTAAAAACCTTCAAAGCGTTGAAGAAGGGAGATGATGACCCTAAAGCAGTGAAAGATAAGGCAAAATCAAGAAATGCAAAGCCAAAGTCAAATGTCCCCTCTGTTTTTCAAGAAGAGAGAAAAAGAAGCTTTAGATCATCGACTATTCAAAAAGGTGAAGAATCAACAAATAAGATCAGATTAACTATAAAACGGCATCCCAGACAACCAGAGTTAAGACGTCTGACGCAACAAGAACTTCTCGCTGAAGCAAAAATAACTGCAGAAAAAAATTTGGCTTCATTAGCAGCATTCTTGAAACTTGAAGCAGAAAAAAAGAAAACAAAGTTACATAAAGTTCATCACAGTGGACCAATCATAAGGTTTCATTCAGTGTCTATGCCATTGGTAGATGCAGATAATGAATGCAGCCCAGAAAACAGGAAGGCTGACACAGACTGCAGTAATGATTATTCTAAAATATGCTCAAGAAACTTTTTAGTATTCACAGACGTAAAGAACTTTCCACAAAAATATTTTCCTCAGCACAAATTGAATCCACCAGAGAAGCTGGTCTGTGCAATTACTGGACTTCCTGCCAAATACAAGGACCCATTGACAGGACTCCCTTATGCAGATATTGCAGCTTTCAAGATGATTCGCTCACAATTTCAAAGCTCTGTCACAAGTCGAAAAGTTGAAGGTATAAACACCATTGCTACAAGAAGCAAGCAGAGGTGATGAAAACTGTATGGAAATAGTTTTATTTACATAATAAACAGTCATGATATGAGTACTTTTGGCATGTTAGAACTTGAACATCCTTTAATAAACTTTGATATCTGTGCATAAGATAGGGTGGTGGACTATGATGTAGCCTATGAGCTAATGCTGGATGTCCCCTGCCCACATCATGAAATGTTTTGTGATAGATTGCTATGTGTAGGCTGGCTATTTCAACTGCACATTGAGTGACACTGATAGGGTGACTAGATTTACAACACAATAGTGGCTTGTCTTTATCAACATGATCATTGATTATTATTTAGGGTACCAGTTACTACAAGAAGCATATCATAGAAGTCAAATATATTCAGTGTGTGTTTGATGTAGTATTGAATGTCCTGTATCAGATTTGCAGTAGCTATTAAATCGTTTTGTTATTGAAAGCTTAATGTCTTATAAGCCTCCTAGTGGTACTGTTTTTTAGTGAGTTAGAGGTGACTAAAATTCTTCAATTTGTAAGTGATATAAAAGAAATAGCTTGAACGCCATAAATCTCAGATTGTAATTAATATTCTTATTTGGAGGCCATCAAATCTGTCACAGTTTCCGTTGAAATAAAGTTTTTTCAGTGGACTTCGTGTTTCCAGACCTTTCAATGAATAGATCAGACGGTCACAGCTGATCGCACGCGTAGGTTTGTTTGTACGCGCTGTTTTTGACATACAATTTTTGTCAATAAACAGAAGATTTTGATTAAAGCTGTCAAAATTCTAAGGAAAGGCGTAAGTATTGGCAACTATGTCATCCTTAGTACTCGTTGCTCCTCAGCCAGAGTACCAAATTCCCTATCATCCTTACTTTCTTCGCTTTCATCATTTACTTACGAAAAGAATAAACTATTTTAAGGATAAATTACATTCAGTAGGAAAGTGAAGAAACTTGATTGCGAAGTGCCAGCCAAACCATTGATTATGGGCTTTCCATTATACTTGAATGTATAGTCTATCAATTTCATCGCTCGCTAGCAATGAAATCGACAGATTTGCATGTGCGACAAATCGAGCGTGTGGGACGTGTTGGGTGCGTGCTTGCGCGCTCGCCAGTGATTGCACGCATCTCATTGAAGCGCCTGTAGTTCCACACAATGAGCTGAAGCACATCTCACGGGTTTGCAACAAGCAGAAAGAAGGGGTCCTCAATGGATTAGAATTCACATTGACAGTCCAAACTAAAATCACTGTTTACAATTAACTATAAGAAAAGATTCTACAAACGCATCTACAGTGCCCTTCAAGATTGAATTAAGCACAAATTTATCAACACTAAAGATCTAGACTAATACACAAAAAAGGTAAAAGTGACTGGATCCATTGATCCGATTAGTTTTACAGAGAAATTAGAAAAAAGGCTACATGTAGCTAAAGTCAGCGTCAATAAAATTATTGCGTCGGTTCATGTTTTTATATTTTTAAAGAAAATCACAAATGTTCGTAATATACTGATCAGGGTTGCCAGATTTAAATCATTGGAAAAAGCTACACAGTTCAAAAAAATAAGCCAGATTGACTGAAAATAAGCCATAATCTACCTCCTCCGCCAGGGCAGTTAAGCACGCAGAGGAAGCACAGTGAATACAATAGCAACCAGTCTAACCGCTTGTATGAAACAAAACGAAACAACAGTGAAAAATAATAACATGTAAAGATGCTTCAGCAGTTTCAATTATTAGACTACCCTGATTGTAACCCTCTGCATCTTAGTATTACCCCTGCAAATTGGCAGTTCTGGATCTTTTTCTCGCTGAACCCCTTCTACGCATAATAAAAGCCCCCTGATTGTAGGGAACCAAAGGGCCTTACAAAGACAGATAAGTTCTAGGCCTATATGAGGAGAAATATGGTATGCCACATGCACATTGAGAGGAAAAGTTTCCGGATGAATTGGATCCTCTTTGCAGTTAGTGTACAGTCAGTTGGAAAAGTATTCTGAGTTGGTTGAAAATGCATTTCAGGAATTTTCTTCAGACCCGCATCAGTCTAGCCTATAACATGATTCACAGAGAAGCATATCTCAAAAAAGCCAAAGTTTGAGAAAAAGATAAACTAACAATACTCAAGTCAAAACGCTTGCAAAAGGCTACAAGTTTCAAATTTTGCTGTAAAAAAGCCAATCTGGCAACCCAGATACTGATAGATAGATACATTAGCATGTTTACATAATATGGAGTTCAACTTTCCTTAATCTATTGCTCCCTAGCATAGTATGTTAACAAATAGACGACACTACTCATTGAGTACAAGGCAATTTCACCAGAAAGTGCTAATAGAATATGAGAATATGGGGTCTCAAATGCATGAAATTCCTTACATGGAAAATCCTTTCAGCAGTGTCACATAGTATAGATAAGTGACATAATTTCATCGGGGAGTAAGTCGAGCAAGAAAGCTGCTTCCCAGAGCACTGGTGTGGTGTTTTCAAACCATGTAGTATCGATTGACATGGACATGTGGTTCCCCATGCCAAACAGTAGGAATGTAGGAAAACGTTTTAAGTAAGGTATATTTATAATTTCTTAACTTTATATTGTGCTATTTTTAGTGATTAGGTTTAACTTTAAAAAATATTTCTGAGTCTAGCTAGGAAATAAAAGCTTTGCCTAACCATTACACTGATGAGGCATTCTAAATTTCTAATTCTTCTTTGAATGGTTCTTTCTTTCCTTCTTGCTCTTCTTGTTCTTTTTGCTCCTCTTTTTCATTTTCTTCACCTCCACAGCTTTTTCTTTCATCATCTTCTTTTCCACCATGTTCAGTTTCTCAATTGTCTCTGGGATGAAATTAATCTCTTTCATTCCCAACTCCTCCCCCTTAAGGTAGCACCGACCATACATGCTTGATTTGTGTCCTATTTTTTTGAAATGGCAGTACATTGCGTCCTTTGCGTCACTACAAGGACAAGCTTTGCTGCATCTTTGGTTCAGTCTGTGTGGCAAAATTTTACATTTGCCCTTCCAACAGCACGTTCCAGTGAAACATTTTCCTCCTTTTCTGCACCTGTTTTATGAGCATAACGTTAGAAGGATATAGATCATTACAACTATAGCAGAAAATGTGCAGAACGATAACATATAGAATCTTTATGGTCAAAATGGTAACTTGATATATAAGATATAACACAAACATACAGTGTATAATATATTATAGATATGTAATATGTACAATAGATTGTTATATATGATGCATTCTTTGCATAATTTTGCTGCAGTTGATCTAGAAAAAGACTGCCTTTTGTACGATGGAAATGTTTTGGCTGCTTTCTTTCGTTTTCAGGTGCTGTTATTACGTTAATAATAATTAGATGTTGCATTTTCAGTAGGAAGATGCCTCAAGTAACTAGACTTTAATATTTTGGGCTTCTATGTTTTGCATAATATTTCAACCCTCCAAACAAAATTGGATAGCCTTAGAAAACATTTCCAACAGTTGAACATTGAGGAAGAATGTTTATTTTGTTTCATAGCAATCACTTGCTTTCGAGAAAGTGTGTTTTAGAGCATGTAATTAATTATAAATATATATATATATATATATATATATATATATGTATATGTGTGTGTATATATATATATGTATGTATATATGTAAATATACATATAAATATCTTCTATATATATATATATATATATATAT
>OLMO02000009.1:22076619-22101089 GCA_900291935.2 Cassiopea xamachana | reverse complement strand
GGCAAACGTGATCCAGCTGAGATTCCATGGAAAGAGTCTGGTGCAGAATATGTTGTTGAGTCAACAGGAGTATTTACTACAATGGAGAAAGCAAACAGCCACATTATTGGTGGTGCTAAGAAGGTCATCATCTCAGCCCCATCTGCTGATGCACCAATGTTTGTGATGGGTGTAAATGAAAAGCAGTATGATGCAGCAACAATGCATATTGTCAGGTGTGTATAGTGTCCACATTAAGTCATTCCTTCTAACGTAGTGACTTTAGGTATATTCACAGATGTTTTGGGCATGTCCATGTAATGGATACAGTTCGATGAAAGGGGGTTTGAGATGTCCTAAAATAAATTAGGAGATGGAATAAAAGGGGGGGTTGAAAGACCTTTCTATTTGTAAATAGCTTTAAATGTGTTTCACAAGCCATTTCTGCTATTAAAAAAATGAAAAATGTGATTTCTCACATTCCAGTGCAAATCCCCCTTTTTACCTATCAAAAGGAAATCTGTTCAAATATTGGAAATCTTTTTATTTTCCTTGTTCATATTGTAGCAATGCTTCATGCACAACCAACTGTCTTGCACCACTTGCAAAAATCATCAATGACAAGTTTGGAATTGAGGAGGGCCTTATGAGTACGATTCATGCAGTCACTGCAACCCAGAAGACTGTTGATGGACCAAGTCAGAAGGTAGATTCTAGGAAATATAGAGTTTTATTTGGTGCTCTCCTGTTGTCGAACTGAATTGCATTTCATATAAATTTGATTGTAGATAGGGAGAGGTTTTTATAGGGCTACTTTGCACTGCTATGAATTTGTCTAAGTTCTATTTGGTTTCATCAGTTATATAGATGCTATGTTTTCATTCTGTCTGCTTTTGGGAGATTTTCTGTTCAAAGAGGTAGCATAAAGCTATTTAAATTGAATATTGTTGGTAGTTCAGTGTGCATTTTTTATTAGATTTCATTTCTATTTCAAATTGCTACAAGGTGAGTTATTTAATTTGTATGGTTACAGCATAGTCAATTTATGTGAAATTTTATTTTGTGGACTACAATTTCATATTTTGATTTCAGAAATGGCGTGATGGCAGAGGAGCCTACCAGAACATTATCCCAGCTTCAACTGGTGCTGCAAAGGCAGTTGGTAAAGTCATTCCAGAATTGAATGGTAAATTAACTGGAATGGCATTCCGTGTCCCAGTTCCTGATGTCTCAGTTGTTGATTTGACATGCCGTTTGAAGAAGCCAGTGAGTATTAGCTCCAGATCTTAAATAATGCAGTGGCCACAGTCATCT
Organism: Cassiopea xamachana; assembly: GCA_900291935.2. Lineage (NCBI taxonomy): Eukaryota > Metazoa > Cnidaria > Scyphozoa > Rhizostomeae > Cassiopeidae > Cassiopea > Cassiopea xamachana. The sequence goes on along the minus strand of OLMO02000009.1, from coordinate 22,099,796 downwards.
GCTATTTGATGCTGTTATTGAAGGAACACTATTTCTTATGGTGTGTTAGAGTTGCTGGAGTGATATCAGTTTAAAGTACACAGTAACTAGCCATTTAAATCAAGATTCCAAGGAAATTCAATTCCTTGTTAATCTTTCATGTTGCCAGTTGAATTTGTTGATTAGTAATGGATTTTTTGTGTTTTCAAAAGGGAAAGGAAATAAGAGGTGTGTTAGACATATCAAGCCATTTTATGGACATAGCACTGCTTTTAGAATTTATTGAAATCATTAAATATTGATGTTTTGCATGAAAGTTTTTCTGGTTCAGCATTAACATAGTTGATTTGATTAAAGGCAAAATATGAAGAAATCAAATCCGTTGTAAAGGCAGCATCTGAGAGCAAGGAGCTTAGCAAATACATGGGTTACACAGATGAAGAAGTAGTTTCTTCTGATTTCATTGGCAGCAAGTTTTCATCCATTTTTGATGCTAAAGCTGGTATTGCTTTAAGTGATAGTTTTGTCAAGCTTGTCTCGTGGTATGTATGCTAACATTTAGCAGTATTCTTTATTGCCATACTATCCAATTGCCAACTATCAAATCTAGTGGAAATGAACCTCTTACATTTGTTAGATGAAGTAGAAATTTAATGAAATGTGTTTTTTTCAAAATAGTCTAGTTAAACTTTTATAAATTCAAGTTAACCCAATATACATAACCATTTCTTGGGTTCTGTGCTGAAAATGAACTTCTGTATAGACATCTATTTGGATAGATTGGTTAAGCTCCCTAAGCAAGTTCTGGAAGCTTAATATTTGCCTTGCAGCATTTAATTGGCCACCAATTAACAAATACACCATCCCTTTGCTGAGTTATTGGTTTGATTTCTTGAAATTGGCAGCATCAGACATGCAGTGCTCTTAGGAATTATTATTGATTGTTTTAATTTAAGTTTTTTGGCTGCTCTTTCTCTAATTTGCCTTGTTTGCACCTTCCAGGTATGATAACGAATTTGGATACAGTCACCGTGTATGTGACCTCATCATTCATATGGCCAAATGAAGGTTAATTTCAAAGATGTGAAGAACTGAAAGTTGAATTATTTATGAGTCAATATTCATTATGCCTCCATTTCAGGTGTATTCTTTGTGTATGATCAGTGGCTTCTTAGAAGAGAGACCTATGTTTAGGTTATTGCTGTTGTGTAATACTTATTGCTTTGAATGTATGTTACATGAATTTCAGACTGCTTAACACTGGTGTTATTTGTGAATACCCTCCTTTCAAATCACTTGATTTTTACATGGCTTGTGCAGGTCCTTGAACTCCTTGAAAAGTGCTTGACTTTGAAATGTCATTTCAAAGGCACTTGAAACTCCTTGAAAATGAGAGTTTTTCCTTGAAAATTGGTCACACTCCTTTAAATTTGTGAACGTTGAATGTTTACTGCTCATTTTGTTCACAGCAACAAACAATACAAAAAAGTTATTCAAAGAAATATATGAAAGAAAGTTTAATGAAAATTGTGCAAGAAAACTTTTGATATGCCAATAAATGCCCCATGTTTGGTATATTAGGCTCCCTGTTATTCACGCATGCACTGTGAATGTCAGTTTATTTTAGAGTTACTTGAAAAATTTTTGCATTAGTCTTTGAAAAGTCCTTTGATCTGCATATATAAATCCTGCACAAACCCTGTTTTTATAGCAGTACTCTTTGGTGCATAATAGACAAGTGGTTAGAATAGTCAGGGGCTTGAAAAATCCCAGAAACCTAATTAGCGAGGGTTTGAAATGGGGGGGGGGTGGTGGACGGTGACCAAAAATTTTGGGGGGAGGCAATGGTTTCTTGTCACACTTATGTCTAAGTAACAATGCCAAGTCCATAGAATTAAACAACCCTGAACCATACAATATGGAAGATTAACATGCTTTCCTTATGATATTTTTCATTTGCATTCCAAAGTATCTTCTGTAAAAATTGTTTTGGGAGAAATTGTATGTCACAAAAATTAATAGAAGTTAGATAGGGGGTTAGAATAAGAATGCCCTGGGTGAACATTATTTGAAAAATTGATTAATTGGGGGGGGGGGGGTTAGGCACCCTAGAGGGGGGGGGACACCTATAATAAACGGGGATGGTTTAATAGATTTCCAAAATGAATAATGGGGGCTAAAAGTTGACGTAGCTGAATAATATCCACAGCTAAAAAACCCAACAGTTTCGTTTCACAGATACATTTTGTGGCATCATAGCTGAAACGGACTGAAGTTTTTAATTTTGCGTTTAAATGGCCCCGGGGTAGTCATAGTCGTTTGCACCTTGAGGTGTGGTCCTAGTAGTAGTGTAGTGTGTAATAATGGACCTGAAAAGTGTTGGAAAAGGGGATGTTTAAAATGGATATGGAAATGTTTGGGATTTTTGTTTGAAAAAACTCTAAAATATCCTAAAATGGATGTAGCTTAGTGTCATATTAAACACCGTATATGTTTTGTTCGTTCATTTTTCTATTTATGATATAGTACATGATCCACCAAAAAAGTATAAAAAATATTGTCGAAAATACAGTTTTTCTATTGTTAGGGGGTTTCAAAATGCAAAGAAAAATGAGGTTCATGCCTGCAGAGTTCCTTTTGTACCTGTAAACGACGCTCGCATGCTCGCGTAAATCAATGAACACTGCTACGCCAATCTGCAACTGCAAAATTGCTAACATGGATAAGGTAATAAAGTCTTCAGGTTTAGATCACATAAAATTAAATAGTTAACATTCATGTAGGGGCAGATTTGGAATTTAATGTTTTTTGAAAGTTACATTGGTATGGGATGGCATTAACTCTAAATTTTTTATTTGCAATCAACTTAGTTGTGTTTCTTTAATTAGATAGTTGGTATAAATAAGTTGGTTGCATATATAGCTTATAACCAATTAATACCAACTATCTAATTAAAGAAACACAACCAATAGGAAATCTGCTAGACATAGAGGTCCTTTGTGCGACGTTGTACGATTTTCCGCCTTAAGTTCTAGTCAGGCCAGAGGGGCTAGACACACCCATCTGGGTGGCGGAATAGAATTACCCAAAGGGGCTCAATCGTATTCCAAAGAATCAAATTCATAAAAAATTCAGAGGACTGTATAAAATAGATGCGATCAACTAGCAATATGAAATTATAAACACAATATTGATTGCAAGTTCTTCCTTGATAGTTTTTCGCGTCAGATAAAGTAAAATTTAGGTATCACCTCGTAAGATCCAGTTCTCGGTCAGAGTTCAATTCTTCTTCATTCGACTTCACTTAAATTCTGATTACATCAAATTGAATTCTAGTTTCCACTCCAATCTTGATTTCAATCAACACTATTCGCGACTAATGCTCGATCTTCAAGTGCATAGCTCTTGATAAGATTCAATTCACATCTACTCACTTCTTGCTTCTAGATTTAATTAGTTCGATATTGACTTCCTTCTCTTCTCGTTTGTCACAACTCAAAAACCAACAGTAAAAGTAAATGAGGCCAAGGGTCAAAGGCAAGAGTTCCCCCCTTGGCAGCCTCAGAATTCCCAACATACATCAAGAAATTTCTATTTTAGAATAAAGTAATCATGGCTTTAATTTCTGAAATAGTCACTATCGACAAATCTCAGCTTGTTCTGAAAAATAATGATTGAAATATAGGTAACTGAATGCTGACATAGTTCGTACTAAATCACTGTATTTTGAGTTTGGTTCTAAGCGTTTAGAACTAGGAGCAAAATACTGACGTTTGTATGGCAAGTTTTCTGTCTTCAAATAGTCCTATTTCAGCCCATTTTGACAAAGTTGTCAAAATATGAAACTTTTACAAATTGATTTGATGACATCATCACTAATGAACTACTGCCACTGAAAGACTGCATTAAGTTTAGTAAATCATACAATATCAAATTTAACGTCAAAAACTAGGACTTAATGTGGTACATGATCTGTGTTGCTTTCTGACTGTACAATAATGCTCGCACTGTGCTTCGTTTTCTTCACCACTGTTCTTCCTATGTACTGTAAATGTTTAAAGGTTATTGTTTACTGCACTTAGAATTCATGAAGTTTGAACCAGTTCTATTCGACATCTAGGGCTTCAAATATTAATGAAAAGCTAGTTGAATTTGAAGTTGCTTTCCTCTGATTGAGTGCATTGAAAGCCAGTATTGGTGAAGCTATGAGTTCTCATTGGAAGATGAACTTACGGAAAGATGTATTAGAAAAAATAGCTAGGCGGCCGACCCCTCCCAATTCTACACCATTGTCTCTTCATTCTTCCCCATTCTTCTGTTATTGGTCAGCATTCACCAGTGCTCTGCCAACCCCAACGCTTTCTCACAAGCCACACCATTTGCTGCCACAATCTACTTGCCATTTGTAATGTACAGTACATGACTCTCCGCTGGCTAACTTGTCAGTCGAACCCATAAAGTTATCCATAGGGCTATGCAATTCCTCTCCTAAGCCTGTCGAGTAACCTTTTCCGTAATGCGTCATTTAGAAAGTAAGTAGGGATATGGTGTGGGTGAGTAAAGTAAAGGTAGTTCCGTATTCCTTCGTACGTAGGGGAGTGCCTGTTAGAGAAGACTCTTATCCTGAGCCATCGGCATGTGAGGTAGGGTGGCCAGTTCCTTTCCTCGCCGCTTTTATCTCACCAGTGTTCCCACTAGGTACCCATTTGCTGCTGGGTGAACAGTGACCGAGCAATGTACTATTTTTGTGACAAGCTGTCACGGACAGGATAGGAGTTGGGAGATCAAAATTACTTTCACTACATAACGCCAAAAGTTCAGTGCAATAGTTCTACTTTTNTTCACTTTCTGATGAGAACTTCCCAAAAATACTCAAATAACAGGCAGGGGGACAAGAGTTTAAGACTTTATCGAGCTTGGATGCTGCGCTATCCAGAATCAATCTTTAAGCTGAACTAATATATTTTGGTTTACTGCATCACTTTATATTTTGTACATAGAGAGAGGCTGGTTTTGGGGGGGGTCTCATACCAGGATTCTACGTAACAAAGAAGGGTGTATCAGCTCGATTGTGACAAGCCGTTTCATAGGGGGGTGGGAGTGGGCTAATACGTACTTTTCCATTACGTACTTTTTCGGTGGCCGCTAACTCCACTAGTTATACGTATTGCGCACCAGAGAACCTATTAGGTGCCCTTTTTACTAATCAGATTAGAGAGTCTTAATAGGAGGCACATAACAGCTTGTGTTGTGCAGTTCAGAAATATGGAAATCTTCTATAAATTATAATGACTTATGTATTTATAGGAATACGCAATTCATGCTCTTGAATCTTTTTGGTAGGCCTATTGATCCTAGGATTATTNTCTTGAGTTGTTCTTCTGTTTCAAAGGTGTGAATTGTCTGAAAATCAATGGAATATGTTCAAATCTTTGTTGAAATCTTACGTCATTATAAAGTAGGAAAAGAACAGGGAAACAACTGTTGTATCAATAGTGCGATAGTTAATCTAACAGTAGAGTTACAAAAACTCTTACGCTTTGATGAAGCTTAAGCCTTGCATTATTCCTACATTATTCTCAAATGTCAGCGATTCTGAACTTCAACACGCGTATAAACTGTATCCTGATAAGAAATTTCTTAAATGATGTAGCTATTTAGTTCAGACAGAAAAGACGTCATGCCATAATGACGTTATGTCATAATATATACAGCATAGTAAAACCTATTTAAGGCTTTAATATACGAAATTCAACAACAAACACAACACGCTGCGATGTCAAATGAACAAAGACAAGATGCATATCATTTTATAAGAAACCAACTATCCGGCTTCAGCCCGGATGTTTCTTAATATGTCGTCAAATCCAACCTTGACTGTTTCTTAAATTTTAAAGACTTCCAATGACAATAAGAACCCAGATTAGGCAACTGTGATGCAAGAAAAAGGATGATCAGGTCTTGTGAGCTATGCATTGGATGCAGGGGTGCCAGAAAGGAGGCAACGGGGCACTCTCCTCTCCTGTCCTAGTGGAAGGTAGCAACAGGGCAAGATTGCCCTTTCATCAAATGAATTTTTTGAAAAAATTATATCAGAGAATATTTTAGCCATCGAAATATCAGAACGCACTCGAATTTGGCGAATGTTATCTTGCAGTGCTTATTTGACTTCAAGTGCTTCGAAATTTAACAGTTTTTACATGACTAGATAACTTTCTTACAGTATGATGACATTTTTTACGACATCAGTTCAGCGACATCTCTAAAAATATTTTTGTGGCTTAAACCTCGCATTCTCAGAAAGCTATTGTTATTGATTGCGGCCAATAAAAGGCGTGACATGGTGCCCCACAGACAAAGCTGTCCTCTTGCTCTGATGTGCTTCCGGCACCCTTGAATGGATGCTGTTTCTATTTCTAGTTTGCTCAAAAATTTTCTTGTGCAAAACAGTATTTCAAGTTATAATTTGAAACTCAGCCTGCCTGTGTTCCTTAAATGTTTCATATTGCTTATAAAATGTATGTAACATGTTAACCATTTCTAATACTAACATTATGCGACTGTAATTCAAAGGAAAAATTTGAAGAGATTACAAGAAGTGCGATAAATACAACGGACTAGATTTTCACTACACATCACTCATTCCTAATAGTAAGAGAAGAGATGCAAGTCGTCGCAAATATAAAGCTACTCAAATTTAGTCTACTATCAGCTAGTTTTTACCTTTCCTTCATTAGATACACTTTTTGTCATAATACAGTGGTCTATAAGAAAGTAGTACTCAGCTGCTCAAAAAGCTAAGAAAGTTCAGTACTGGATTTTTGATACTTTTGAAAGTTTTTTCTGTTTGTGTATCTAAAAATCGATATATATATATATATATATATATATATATATATATATATATATATATATATATATATATATATATATATATATATATATATATATATATATATATATATATATATATATATATATATATATATATATATATATATATATATATATATATATATATATATATATAAACATATATATGTCATTTATGCTATGTGATATTGGCAAGCATCTAACAGTTTAATTTGTTATTTACTAAGATTGATCATCATTTCATGTTTACATGAAGCTTTTTCACTTTCCATTAATGTGCATGCGCAAAACATTGGAATTCAATAATTTTTGAAACTTCTCAAGAAAGTTTTGATACTGGAATCGTGAAAAGTTAAGACAGTTTCAGTACTGTGTCAAAAACTTTCTTACAAAAAACGTGTTTTTCCATATTTCTTAAAGGATTACCCTTTAGCAGTGCAAGCCATACGTTTATAATTGTTAAATACTGAGGTCTGGGAACTAATGACTCTAGTAGCCTGGAGTCTATTTTAGTGTTCTGACAGTTATATTGCATTGTACATATCAAAACCGGTGCAGTTCGGTTCACGTTTTACGACTTCTATACACGTTCAAGCTTTACGCTTGACTTACGTTTACGTTATCAATTGTCATATTTGTAAATAATTATATATGATATCAAGTTTTGTATATATTTATCTACGTGGCTTCTGTCTGGATTTCACAATACTAGTAACTCACGGCTTTTTTTATCTATAAAGAAAAATAACTAAAACTGCAACTAAGATGCATTACAGGTTCCATTCACAGCGGGAAAAGACACTAAGTCACCTAGTTCCCATTGCGGATGGGACTTACAAACTGTGTATACAATTTACAAAACATAAAAGAAAAAAAAGAGAGAAAAAAACAAACACAACAACACCAATTAAACTTTCATAAATAATTACAAATGGGGAAGAAGTGAGAAAAGAAAAAGTAGAATCGAGAGAAACAGGAGGACGCTGCTATATATTGCAAGAAAAGAGTTAACATCAAATCTCTTTGATCGTTCAATGAGTGATATTGTTGCCTCAATTATTATTCTATTCGCAATCAAATTCAGTTTTGTATCTCTGTACAAGAGCAACTCACACAATTCTCTTGTACTTATTCTTGTGATATTTAACCTCAGTACATCAACTAGTTGACTGAAGAGATCCAGACGCAACGGATCATACAGAGGGCAATGTAGGAGAGAGTGCACGACTTAGTGTACCAAATCAGTGTAGCCCCAGAAGGAACATGCTCGTCCCCATTGGAAGATGAAAGACTACTTTGTCTGAGATTTTTTCATTTATAGTACGCTGTAAGCCGTATTCTAGCCCCTTCTTGGAAAGAGTCAGCCCCCCCCCCAGCCGGAAGATTCCTCGAGCCATTCCGGCAGCCTATGTAACGAAGTGGTTGTATAGTAACTAGATATTTAGTGTCGAATTGCGTGTTCCTTTAGCTGTCATGTTTTCTGTGTCAATCTTGCGTTCATGTGGCGTGCTGTTGTGTGTAGTAAACACCCTTTCCGGGCAATGTGTTGTATCTGTCAAATGTACGTCACATGTCATGTGCTGTGTGATTATTATTAAGTACTCTGTGTTTAATGATCTGAGTTATTCTTCTTCGGTTTGGATTACAAGTATAACATCGAAGAGTTGTTTATAGTGTCAGTGTACATTAGGCCTAGGCCAAGGCGTAAGGTTAGCCTCCAGGCACAGAAGCGTAACCATCACCCAGGTACCGCAAAACGCTACACTATAGTAAGAACTAAAATTTGAGTCTCAAATTTTAGTTCTTACTATAGGCTACAAGGATGGCACTTTCAAACTTGGAAGTGACTTTTAAATTTGAAAATTTGCTCTCATTTAAATGCAGTGAAAAGTTTTGAACAAATAATGGAAATACAATTGCACCTCTAACTACATCATAAAATTTTGTAAGTGAAGCAAACTTAGCATTACTGCGTGTTACAACCGATTCTAGTAAAACCGATGGCATGAACATCTTTCGTAAAAGTCATTGTATGTGCCACCATCTTCAAATCAGCTGCTAACGCATACTTTTATATCTGAATGATGAAAAGAAATCGATTAATCAATTATTGATATTTATGATAATGTATATAAATTATTGATATTTGTGATAATGTATATAAATTATCATAATAATGACTTATGATCATTAATGCAAGGAATGATTTTACTTCGCCTTNTGGAGAGTTTGGAATTCCTAGGCATTGCATCGAAAATTAACTTTTTCTGTTGAAACAATAAGACAGTTTTCCATCAAACTGGAAAAGGTTCTTGCTTACTAGGTGCATAATTCAAGCAAGACAGCTTTTAGGCTTGCGTTTTTGCAAGTTCTTATTGAGGGGGATAGTCTGTCAGCAAAAACTGTTAGTACATCCCTAACCCTACACCCCCGGAGAAAAGTTCTTCAGCAGGCCACTAGTTCTCATTTGTGTACATTTACTGTACCAGATCTGGGTTTGAAGGTGTCAATGTTGCATCGTGTCAATCAATTGCTACCAGTAGCAGTTTTCCAACGAAATAGTCATGGAAGACAGAGGTACTAGATTCGCCGAGCATTTTAGATATAGCACAGCATTTACCAAGCGCATGTATTTCTCATACGATGAAAGCTTGGAAGAAAACTGAAGTTCAGGTAATAAAGGGATTTTCATGTTATACAAACGTGTATTTTGGCAATGGTTTATTACTTTTGCCGAGAATTTGCCGACTTGATGGCAGCTGGGGAGCACTTTGCCTCCCTTGCTCCCCTTAATATCCGTTACTGTATCCTCCATTCCATTCTGTTAGTTTTCTTACTTCCTCCATTATGAAATTGCCCAAATATGGTAAGACATGGGTTGTTTTGGAAGGTATTTTGTGCTATAAGTTCATAACCTTTTGGTAAATCGTAAACTTTNTTCTCCATATTCTTAAACAGCTTGGTGAGTACTTTCGTTTGATGTATAAATTGTTTGGAAAGTGATTGGTGACTAATCTTGACATCTACCGAAAACAACTCATTACAATAACCTTAATTTCGTTTTTCCTAAAGAATTGCCTGATTTCTAAAATTAATATCAACGTATCTGTTGAATTTCGAAAAATATATCGTTGTTAAAATCAATCATGAGTTACTAAGTCAGTTAAATATGAAGAAAGCTTACGAATCTTATGTTTAGACGAAAATTATGAATTTTTCCAATACCATTTTGCAAAGCAAATTTTAAAACTCAATTTCTAACTCAAACATATATCAAATGCCAGTTGATCTGCACCCTCAGATATTTTTATTATTATTATTATTAATCAGGTTACTCAGACTGTATGCATAGTTATCAAAGCATGAAATTCTTGAATGAGTTTCCTAAAATGGGTGGGAACCACCAACAGTGGGGGGGGCTGGTAACAAAATTTCATGATTCACTAGCTTGAAGCCATATATTTTTATCTTGAAGTTTTTTACAATTAATTTAAAAGTATTATGAAGACTTAGCCTGAACACAGTCATTAAATTTGAGGAGATATTGGAAGGAATTGTTGTGAAATGGCAAGATATTTCTACCCCAAAAAATTTTCTGGAAAGAGGGTCTCAGCTTAGCAAACAGAACAAATCACAACACTGTTCAGTGCAACTCCAGAAATGATTGTGAAAGTGGTGGTTAAGAACTCTGCTCAGTGGTAAAAAGAGCATATTTTAACATACTAGCTCATGGGGCAAATGCCCCATCTTTTCGACTGCAACCCCCAGTAAATGGATTTTTGCCCCCAGGAATTCTCCCTATTTACCACAAGCTGTACAAAAGAATTGAAAATTGCATTTGACAAAATCAACTGTGGTCCAAACTGTGATGGTAAGTGGTAGAAATGAAATGTAGGGATGTTTTATGTGCCAAATTGAAGGATACCTTTTGCTTTTAATAAAACAGATACAACAAAATTGTTGAAGGTTCTTAGTGCTAATTAATGATTAATATTGGCAGACGCTTTTCAAGCCAAAGTAAAATGCAATACACTGAAAATTTTCCTGGGGGAATTGATCCCAGGCCCCTTATTTTTAGTATTTTTTAACACTTGCAGACACTACACTACTTGTTACTAGATATGATAAATTGCCATTGCTAAGACTCTGATTGGAGCACACGTGCTTTTATAACACCTCTGAACTTCCTATTTTAAAATGAAGTAAATCCTTCTTTAAACATCTTTGAAGGGTTTTACACCAGAAAGTGCTCCCAATCCTCAAGATTTTCTTTTGTATTTGAAAAGCATATCCTCTTCTCTAATTCCTGTTTGCCCCCCTGAGTAAATATTTCTTAGAAAAGGTTATTATGACAGAATCCATAAAACTCCTAAAATTTGATCCAAGAAATCATGATTTTTCATGCTAGGAGGCACTGTTTTAACTATATCAGAGAAAGCACTTTTTCATACAGCAAATATGTTGCTGGGAGCCAAATCTTGAAAAGGCCAAAATGTGATGAATTTGAGCAGCAAAAAACAGGATTCATTGGAAATTTGGCTTCCAAAAATATATTACTTCCACCTTTTGGAGTATGTGCAGCCCCTCCAAGCTACATTCTGATCTTTAATCCTAAAATCACATTTTCTCCTACATTTGAGCAAAAAATGGAAAGAATAACACAAAAATCTCACATATGCTTGATAAATACTGATTCTTTGCCACTGCTTTGCCGATCCTATCAGTACCTTCTTAGTGAATGACGCTATCAGAAGGCTTTTAGTACACAGATGGTCAGTATTTTGTTTAGTTTCAAAAGGCTTCGTGCTACATCAAGTCTTCACTGAAACTTGGGTTTTACTTAATTCTCTATAGAAATCATTGGGAATATTGCAAGTAAGAACGAAAAAATACTCTGGGAGCTCAAAAAGTATCAAAAGGACCTACTGTTCACAATCATCGCCTTCTTTGTGGTCGGACTACATAAGAATCACCACAGCTTACAACAGTACTTTTCTCAGCGGCCATGCGATTAAAGCTTTCACATTTCATAATACATTCCTTTTTCAATGTGGGGCCATACCAAAAACGAAAACAACTTAGAAGTCCAGGCGGAAAACTGACATAGCCTTCCGTCGCAACGCCTTCATTGATAGTCTTCAGTATGAGCCTCACCGTCTTGTTACCTCTTACAAGATGGCGCACAAACACCACTTTTATCCAGCCCCGTTCGCACTCTAGTGTTCTTATTATCCTATCTCTAAGGGCAATGCTCATTTGCGATGGATCGCCGATGCATCGCAGGCAGCTTACAAATATATGGAAACCAGCCCTAAGAAGAGCTGCATATTGGCAAATCAGTCAACAGCCGGAAAATGAAAGAATTGCATAATGCAGTGGTTTTCAACCATTTTGGTGGAGAGGAACCCCAAGGATGCCTTCCAGTGGCTCGAGGAGCCCCTGTTCACATGCATGCAGAGGTGAGTTAAAATAAATTGTCGATTGTAGCATTTTCATATTTTCTGGTGGAACCCTTGGACTGTGTTGGCGGAATCCTAGGGTTCTGGGGGACCCCGGTTGAAAACCACTGATGTAATGTCTTTCTTGTTGTAAAAATTCAATGACAATGACAGACAACGAGAGTTGCTCAAAAAATCACGAAAATTCTAAAGAAAGATTACCAGGATCTAGGCAAAGGCTTTCACTTCACATAAGGCCAACACGTCTTCTCCATTCAACTGAATTTTCAAATGCTGGCCCTTTAGGACTGCTGAGCAAGGTAATTTGACGGAGGCGCCTGATTGTATTTGCCCCGGATGATGCAAACATCTGTTGAGAATGGAGTAGAAATTGTAGATTTAAATTGTATGCCATGGCTAAGTAGACTTTGGAAAACGCAGCTTTGTGATAAAATATATGATAAGAACAACAATATTAATGCTGGGTTCACACTGTAAATTTTCGTCTATAGATTCGGAATGTCATCGACAAAACGAAGAATGTTCGCAAGTGCAAACAAAGGTGCCGCGTTTGAAGAAGGTCGATAACTCATTTGTCGATGAAGTAGAACATGTTCTACTTCTCGTAGATTTTTGTCGATAGATCGATAGAATTTCATTTTCGTTGGTCTGTTTCCTCATTTTTAATATCTATGCATAGATAAATGTTTCAAGCATCTCTTTTTCCATGTTTATTTCATCAGGTACAGNGCGTGCAAATAGTTTCCCAACACTTGTTTCTGCAGACAAGTGTCTACCCGACTTCTTCCTTTTTGTCGATGACTTTTTGAATCGATGGACAAAAATCTATGATGTGAACCTAGCATAATAGATGCTTTTGACCTCACTTCATTTCAACGGCATAAACAATGCAACAGTGCATGGCATAAGTTAGGTAACGGTATTCATGACTATAAACAGCAATGACAGAACTAGAACGTTTCGACTCTGGCTAGAGTCATCAGGGGCGTATACAGGGGGTTGCACTAGTTGCACTAGTTGCACGGAAGACTGTCAAATTGTCCGATCGAAGTTTTCTTGCAGTTAATCGTTCACTTTTGTGCAGAATTCTGATATGCACCTCTTCAGCATTAGCTGTTTTCCCTCCCACAACAGGAAATCACTGGGCTTAGTTATTAAGAGCTTCATAGCATTGTTGTGTGTTCACAAGGCGACTGCAAGGAAGGAAACAGAGCAACTACTTGGTTAGAAACAGCATAGGCAATCTACTGTGTGAAAACGATGATTTTTTAAGAATGAAATTTTGGTTGCACTATCCATTATTATGCAAAAACACATCCCTGCTCTTGACCAATCAAATGACATGATTGGTGCAGCCATGGAAGTCTGTGCGCCCGATGATAAGTACCAAGGTTGTACAAACCTCATGATGCAAAGTTGTAATAGGAAGGAAGTTATGAAGAAGTAAAGTTTCTTGTCATAGCCTAGGGATTTTGATAGGTGCAACTGTCAACATAAAGCCTGCATCCACCCCTGAGAGTCATCAGCAGTAATAAGAGAAGAGTAACCAGGGGTCTTCTTACACCAATACTAATGACATATAAAGTAGTAATGAGGGCATATATGAAGATGAAAAGAACAATCTGAATAGAGGGAGAGGAACATGACATAGATAAAATTATGTGAACAAATAAAAAGTTTAATGAACTTTATAATGGAAAAGATGAAATAAGTTCCATCCTGCTAAGAAATACTTGGGTCTGACAATATAGAAAAGTGACAAAGAAACATTGGGAAAACATTACACTTGCTCTAGAGATAAGCAAAGAAAGCTAAGCAATCACGTTACTATTTTCAGGGTCTGGGATCTATAGTAAAAACAGTAACAACATCCTAGCATCTGGATTATTTGTAGTTCTGATAATACATGGTAGAATAAAGCTTTAGAAAAGATAAACCAAGTGAGCTAGAACAAGTTTGCCTAATAATTCCCATCGGGTTCAAGGTCAAATTCAGGTCATAGAAGAAAAGTCAGTTTCAGATTTGTGTCAGAGTTGAACGGTTACTTTTGCATAGCCTCCCAGAGCTACATGCACATTTATCCACACAGTTTTCTATCAACTTTGGCAACATGGTATGCCACATTAGACAGCATGAGGGGGATTCAGCTCAGCCTAGCTCTCAAGTATATAATATGTTTCAATTGCTGAACTCGTTGGAACAATCAACTGTTCAGTTAAGTATCAAAATTGCCATCAACATTTTTGCATTAGAGGCATTTTGTCAATTACAAGTGTTATAATGCTGAATGGTTCTAGTGAGATAGTACTTCGTTAAAAATTACGCTCCTTGCTTGCAAAACTAATATATTAAGGTTAATTCAACTTACAGTACTCCATCAACATAGACATTAAAGTCCTTCAATCTATATCCACAGCAATCGCCCCTGTTTGTGATTTCAACACCTGTGATATTGAAGACCCTTCCAAAATCAACTTTCCACCATGCTTTCTTTGCAGAATATGTATGGGAGCACGAGCCTATATGGTAATTTGAGTTAGTGTTTCCATCTACTGCTCTGCTAGCAGAAGCACCATATTTTGTAGATGACTGGCTTGCTTGCTTGTTAAGTGCAACATCTAGAAATACAATTTTTTTGTCTACATGCATTTATAAGCATTCAGTCTGCAAGCTCGTATTGTGATTCAGATGGAAAATATAACTGCATTTATAATTTCGTTTATGATTGGAAGACACTTTTGGTGCAAATAACTTCCAATATTTTGAGGTTTATCATATGACACATTATTATGATTACTCGTTGTAAACCAGTGAAGTCTCATAATTTATGTGCTAATTTTTCGTCATATTAATTTATCTAATCAACAAAATATTGCCCATGTCCTTTGGAACAAATAATTGCATTTTACTTAAGAAGCATTCCTATGTAAATATTGCAGCCAATCCCGTCAAGCACATGAATGATAGAAGTAAAAGAAAGATCGTTAATTATGCTTTAAGCATGAAGAAACAGAGACAGGCAGCCTCTTATCTTAGTATCTTGAAGACAGTATTTAGATACTGAAATCAGTAATAGTACCTTGCAATGTTATGCATGAACGCAGATAGGCCTGTTGTACACATATTGGAGGTATATTTACTAAGTGATTGGAGTATATGCCAGCAACAATAAAAATTGTTTGGAACAATGGTCATATATCCTTTCATGAAGTATCTTCACAACAGAATCTTGAAACGTTATCTTAGATACTTGTTTTGCAAATATCTAATTTCTTGTAATAAGATACCTTTCTTGCAAAAAACAGCATCTTGTAACAAAATTATTTCTTACAGTATCCTGCCTATCTCTGTAAACAAGACTTCATTCAAACTCTTGTCAGTTCAAGCATCTCTTCTTCAAACTATGATAAATAAATAGGGTCCAGTCCAACCTGAACTAATATGGGCGGACTTTAAGTTCTTGGATAAAGAGGCTCGCNCTATTCGAGGCTTTGCAGACGAAGTTCAATCCTCGCCATATTAAAATATGTTTATCTCAATAGATAACGGAATCATTTTTCATTGAACCCATTGTTCCTGCTAAGCCTTCAATAAACAGCTGCTTGAAAATTACAGACGCACGTGGAAGCAGATACTTTACCAGATTTACTTGATATTTGTAATATTCAAATAAAGATATTTATGCCAAGTGATCAAAGTTTGTTACTGTTTCAATGCTGACTTGTGTAGCAACAAGAAATAAAATTGTGTTGTTATATGATCAAATTAGAGCCTAATCGAAATAAGGTGATTAACCATACTTGTTAGGGCGATACAGGAGTAGTTGCTGCCATCACTGACACATCTTTCGTAGAACGGACATGGTTTCCAGCTACATATGTCATACCCTGCAAAGGGAATACTCTTTCGTTGTAATATTGTAAACTACAAAGTGCTGTGTTTCTAGACTGCGCATTGTGGCATACAGTGCAGAACGAAGCTAGGAATTCCAGAGCTATTCATGATTTCCATAACTTCATAAAGCATCGGAAATGTCAGGAGAAATGTCCTTGTAGATTATGCAAGCACTACCTAGCGCAAGTTGATTTCTTGGCCTAGTAGTCTTTGGTTTCATTTTCAACCAATATGTAATTTACTTTTTTTCCAAAATATTCCAACTTAAAGGCTTTTTCGAACCTAGTTTTGCAATGGTATATAAGTGTGTATGTACTCTTTTGTTTAAGTAGGTGTAAATAAGCTTTTAAGCTCTATTATTCAATAGATCAATTATCAATATATTTCAGTTGTTTCTAGCATTTTCTAATTAAATGATGAAAACAAATGGTTTCTTCACAGTCTTGCTTTCCTTGCATTATCAATCCTGCT
Source organism: Cassiopea xamachana (assembly GCA_900291935.2). NCBI lineage: Eukaryota > Metazoa > Cnidaria > Scyphozoa > Rhizostomeae > Cassiopeidae > Cassiopea > Cassiopea xamachana. The sequence continues at coordinate 22,083,120 of OLMO02000009.1, read as the reverse complement.
CTTATAGCAGTTTTGACATCCATGCTATCTTAACTTTAGAAAAGTTTCCTAGTTGATCTCTTAGATTTTTTTATCTTTCTTTACATTTGATTGTAATATGCAAAAGGAGGAATTCCTAAAAATTTCTTTGGAGTATATCGTACTCAGAGATGTGCCTAGACCATTTCCTTTGAAGCCGTTCTGCCATAATTTGACCAACTATAGGCGCGGATCCAGCGAATGAGGTGACCGGGTTCAACCAAACCACACCTTTTTGCAGCTGAGGATACGACCATTTCTAAAGCATTTCTATGTCATGCAATTTGAAGGATAGTCATTTGAAAAAGCTATATAAGCTATATGGAATCTGTTAAGTCTCTACAAAGGCTATCTGAATTTATTAAAATTTGTATCGCATGCTATTAGCTGCATTTGAATTCTACCAGAGTTCCATCAGAACGGCCTAAGCACTTTCCATGAATGACTTTCCGTTCTCAACCCAGTCAAACCCTGTGAAGCTTATAGGAGTTCAATGGAGTTTCTTATTGGGTAACTTAGACAAGGTTTTGACTGGGTTCAACTTTGCGAATGAATAGAGAAGCTTGCTATGCTATTTGATATGAGACAGTGCATAACTGATAAGCATTCTGTAGGCCAATTATATATTGTGTTAGGTTTAGAATAGAAAGCAATAGCATCAAGAATCTTGGTATATTGGTATCGATTCAATTGTAGTTAGAAGAAGAAAGGTACTAGATGACAAGAATTGGTACTGTGTAGAACTCATGCCAGAAGTGGGGTTATAAGAAACTTTGAAGAGATATGAAACAATAATAATAATAATCATCATCACTTGGAATGCAATTTTTAAGACTTTGACCGGGTTTTTGAGCCCAGTCAACCCCGTCGAGATCCGCCCCTGAACTAAGTCTAAAAAGGAGGTCGAGGAAACTTTATAACCAACAGAATGTTAAATTTCCTGCATCAAGACCAGCTTTCCTACTAATTCGTACACATTGGGAGAGGGGGTGGCTTGGCACCCTCATCCCCGTCCCCCAAGCATATCCTTGCTGACACTGTTCTCGAGCTACAGCCAATTGAGGTTAAACTTTTGAGGACTTTATTTGTTAAAACAGATCCATAGTATTTCAGGATGTGGTCTTCATAAACTTATTATGAACCTCAAATATTTTTCCAAAGACATTCTTGCAAAACTGAGGAAAAAAATCTACAAAAGCACGAGAAATTTATTTGCATGTGGATGCTTTGTTTAATGACATGCTTCATATTCATGGAAGTTCAGCTTTTGCATCACGTCAGAGTAAATGTCTTGTGGCTTTGAAAAGCACACAACTATACTGGTTAAAATATCCACTCCTCTCAGACTAGTTAGTTGGCATAGCAAAAAGACATTGAGAACTGGGAGTTCATTGTTATGAATCACATTTCATTACTTACTTTGGCAATGAGTGCCAACATACCCATATGCGCATGTGCAGTTGTATCCTCCCGTGTAATTTTGACAAATTCCACCGTTAAGGCAAGGATTGCTAGCGCATAGATCGACACCTGGTAAAGAGATAAAAGCAGCTCATTGCAACACCATAGGTGATCAAACTAAAGTCGTATAGTACGTCAAAAGGAAGAGTTATAATCATGCATTTAGATATAAAAATCAAAAAAAGAACAGAGAATGTTCAGTGGTAAATTCATAACCATGGTAAAAAGTCAACTGCTTGAGTCAAAGCGTGAAAAGTGTGCATGAAGATACATTGGCTACTCGAGCTTAAAACTGAATTATCTTCACATTAACAGAATAGAAAAGAACAAGGGCTAGGTGTGTGTTATGTTCCAAGGTTTCAACTAATGACTATATAGAATTACCTAAAGTCCTTCATGTAATTGACATGAAAATAACATAACAGTGTGCATGACTCCTAAGATAAAGTTGCACAGCATAGCAATAGCAAAATATATTGATAATTAAGGTACAAAAGAACACAACACAAAGGAACACAATACTTGCTAACTATTATTATATAAGTGAGTTGAAGAGATGCAGTGTAAATTCTTGCAAATAATGCTACTTATCAGCATAGAAGTCGAGGTAATAAGATCGTAGAACTTCCATAGAATTTCATTACTTACTTCTCTCAAGCTAGCAAGTTGGCATATCAAGGAAGGCATTGAGAACTAGGACTACATTATTATGCATGGTATTTAATTACTTACTCTCGCAATGTGCGCCAACATATGTAATTGCACATGTACAGTTGTATCCTCCCGCGTAATTGTGACAAACTCCTCCATTGAGGCAAGGAAGGCTATCGCATTCATTGACATCTGGTAAAGGGACAAAAGCAGTAAATTGCAACAACTCAGCTGAGCAAACGTAAAGTTGGAAAAACAACAAAAGGAAGAGATATAATCATGTATATCAATATGGAAATAGGCAGAGCAAGAGAAGATGCACAGTGGTTAAAGCGTCATAGCCATCCTACGAATGTCAAGAAATCCAGCTGTTTGAATCAAAGTTTGAAAAATGTGTATAGAGATATGTTGATGGACAAACTCTCAAGCTGGAGAAAGTGATACATCTCCTTAGGATTAGAATGAAAAAAGGAGTTTTACGGGTAGCACAGCAATAACTCGCATCGAAAGTTACAAAAGTAACAGTGAAAATGCAACTTAGAAGTGAAAGAATGCAAAGGACCACAATTGAAAGGAACTTCATGAACTGACAAAATATTATTGTACAGTTGTCCTGAACAGATTGATATGTTAATGCCTGAAAAACATTGTTAGAAAAATCAACATAGAACTCAAGGTGGAAATGAGTAGAACTATATCAGAATGTTAACAAAGCAACAGGAAATCAACGGAAAGTGGAATTTTAATGAAAATGAACATACCATTTTCACAATCCTTCCCAGTAAATCCTGCTTTGCAAATACATGTATAACCAAATCTTTTATCTATACATTCTCCAGCATGTTGACATGGATTCTCTTCACATTCATTAATTGCTAAAGAATAGTTTGTTTAAAATTTAAGCTGTTAATTAACCATAGACACAATTTTTATTAAGAAGAGCAATAGCTTTTGACGTGTAAATACAAGAATGTGCAACTTTGATAACAGATAGGCTTCTAAGGGTAGATGGTCGATTCAATACCTCAGACTAAAGTGCATCTTAATGCCATACCACTCAGTAAGATCAGTAATACCGAGCCTGTTTTGTATGCGATTTTTATTGGTGCTAGTGATAACGATGAGGCAAAACTCATTTTTGTATAAATAAAAGCAGCAGGAAGAAAAGGGTCCATGCAATGCATAGCTGATTTCATTGAGTGATATATAGGTTTTATAATTCCCTATTTTGAGGCTTGAAAACGATCATCTACCGCTTGTATGGCATATCGAGCTCACTGTACCTCTGACATACACAAAAGCGATGTAGAATAATGTCAAAGCGAAGTTTTCAGTCTAGGCGATGTAGCAAAACTCTTGTAGTGACATCGCTCATCAGAATGTTTAAGGTGACTCTACTCCAAAAACAAATGAGAAACTTCAGGAGGAATAAACAGCTTCAATTAAATTAGTAGAAGCCATCGATGTATTTTGAGGATAGAAGCCAAAAGCTTAATCCTACCTTTCTCAATGTCACAATGCAGTCCAGTGTGTTTGTCGTCACAATAGATGCATTCATAGTAAGGTGGAGAACATTTGTCACTGCAGAGAGTTCCACTTTCACATGGTTGCAGCTCCATGCAAGTAGGTCCAACCTGATCAAACGATTTTCATTTATTGAAAATTACTATTGTAAGCTAAAAATTTGTTCAGCTTGTTAACTACATAGTAGAAAAATTTCCAATAGCTTCAACTATTGAGGTTGAAAATTCTCTACCAAAATGATTTCTAACAAACAGATGCTATAATGCTAGTCAGGACATGAGAAGTCTCCACCCAAAATCAGCTAAACTCTCAACAATGATTAGCAACATTTGATGCTTGGAAATGACTCAGATGCTGCTTGCGGTTCTGTGGAAATGACGCAAAGACGATATCCGTACAATGATACATGCCGTAATACAATACAATACCGTAGTGTATGTTAGGCCTACTTAAAAACTTAAAATTTTGGGATATATTCAGTGTTGCCAGATGATTTTCCACATTCCCGCACAAATCCCACTGTAAAAACAGCCCCAAACTGTCCAAGTCTACGGAAAACCCACCCATATTGCAACTGATGCGTGTGCTTCTAATCAACATAAATTTAGGGTTTATGGTCGCGTTTATTCATACTACATAAACATAACATGAAATTGCAAATAGACATCTGAAATATCATGAATACTCTCTTAATGGGTTTCCCACAATTCATGGGTTTCTATGATTCGGTTTCTTGCAAGATAGTTTCTTACAAAAATTGAATTCGTGTTTCTTATAAATTGGCTTCATACAGGGCATTGCACACGAGCTTCTCATAAACGTATTTTGTCATTTCTTGATTCAAAACCTTAAAGAAAAGCCAGAATCCCAAAACCAGCCCAAAAACTGCACAACAGCCTAAGGGGAAAAGCCTGCAAAGCGAAGAAAAAACAAACCCAATTGGGCGTGAAAATCGCCAATCTGGCAACTCTGGATATTTTTATGACGTCATGGATCTGACAGAGAAATCCATGGAAAAAGAAATTGAAATCCTTGCGAATCACTGGAAAAAGTGAAAATGTTGAACGTACAAGAGGATTACTGTAGTTTGTTGATTTGTATAACCATTTTGTGTCATCAGATAATTCAGTTCCATAATCAACCACTGCCTTGCTATTCAGCTCACAAATGAGCTTTGTTCGTTGCATATTGTATGAACGACATTTCTCATTTTGAACGCAGAGTATCGTACATTGAACGTCAGTTGTATCGTAGTGTCTGCTGATGACACTTCCTTTAAGACGCTTACCAAACTCAATCACATTAAAGTCAGCAATTTTCATACAAGGCAATCGTAGTATTGTACAGAGCATGAAAGGCACCAGGCATGCAAATGCCACGATGATCCTATAATGAAACAAGTTTTCAGTGGGGATGTGTAGCCACATGCATATTACGACTTCCACATCATGATATCATACGTACTATAATAGTTCTTTCATGCAATGCTATGCTATGTCATTAAGTAGCAGTACGTACCGTATAGCAGAGAGAAGTTTCATTGTCATGCTCTGTTTCTTCATATTAAATCCAATGCTACCTTTAACCTAGCCTCTTCCTTCAAGAATATCAGATGTAGTCTGTCAATATGACTAGCTGCCACTTTGGTTCATTCTTGCTGCTTGGAGGCCGAATATTTGAAAGTAGTTTCTACAGTTGCTGTTTCACTAGGAGGAGGTAGTTATGAGACCTGAACAGGAACCGTTTAGCAATCAATCCTCCTGGGAAAATATTCAAATGCAAAACGAGACATTGACACATCTTGCCAAATGCTAACTATGCCTATGAGAAGGTACTTTCCAATCAATGAATACATTAAGATAAATAGTTTATTAATTAGCTAACCACCCGCCAACTAGTTTCATATAGAAAACCAACAGCTATTACTGAATGGGATTCAAAAGTCAATTGAAGTACCAGTTGACATGTACCATGTAGCACAATAGTCTCCCTGCACTCAAGCCCAAAGCAAAACTAGCAAACATGTTGAAGTTGGGATCTTCTTTTACGATAAATACTAGCACTTACGGTGAGCTCATGGTAAACATCTCTTAAGTATCTGCTGAATTAGAAGTAAGCAGCACAACCATGCATTAAATTATTAAACGTATATAGTAAAGGTGAACTGCACAAAGGTTTGATTTGAATAGCCAACCGCTGAACACTTGCCAAAAAAAGTGCACGTTTGCCAGTATTTACATTGACTCAGAGAGCGTAGGACAAGCCAAATGACGGACTTTAACATCATCTTTGAGCGATGTGTCTGCAAATTTGTACTTGTCATTGGTAAATTCCAAAATCATTAGCAACAATGTAGCAAAGCAATTTTGTAGCGTTTAATCTCCAGATTTTGCTAGTGCTCTCTCATCATTAGCTGTTCACATTACGAAAGTCACATTCGCTCTACTTTCTCATTTACCCCTGCCTATTTATTTGTACTGAATTTTGCCACTGCGTTTCTTTTTTAAGCACTTAGTTTTTTACCTTTTATTTTATTAGTCTTTGCACCTTATTTATTCATATTTTCGGATAGCTTTAGACTGGACTCTGTCAAGAAGATGGAGAGAAGATTTAGGAGCACCGCCCCAGACATGAGAGCAGTACTCCAGAGAAGGACAAATCTGGGATTTGTATATAGTTAGTAGTTGAGAAGGTGAGAAATAACCACGGGACTCTAGAAAGAAAGCCAAGTTTCTGAGATGCATGCTTTGCTATGGAATTGATATGGGGTTTCCAAGTAAGCTTAGATGAAATAGAAAGGCCCAATTGAGTGATAGAAGATGAAATGTCCAGTTTAAGGCCGTTTAT
>OLMO02000009.1:22042211-22065574 GCA_900291935.2 Cassiopea xamachana | reverse complement strand
TTATTGCTAAGCCATGGTGCTGGCTTACCTCTAACCTTCTTTGATATCTTAGGGGCATGCCGCCCGAATATATCTGAAAGAATGTTCGTGATATTTGTAATATTCAAATAAAGATATTTATGCCAAGTGATCAAAGTTTGTTACTGTTTCAATGCTGACTTGTGTAGCAACAAGAAATAAAATTGTGTTGTTATATGATCAAATTAGAGCCTAATCGAAATAAGGTGATTAACCATACTTGTGAGGGCGATACAGGAGTAGTTGCTGCCATCACTGACACATCTTTCGTAGAACGGACATGGTTTCCAGCTACAAATGTCATACCCTGCAAAGGGAATACTCTTTCGTTGTAATATTGTAAACTACAAAGTGCTGTGTTTCTAGACTGTGCATTGTGGCATACAGTGCAGAACGAGGCTAGGAATTCCAGAGCTATTCATGATTTCAAAAACTTCATATAACATCGGAAGGTCAGGAGAAATGCCCTTGTAGATTATGCAAGCACTACCTAGCGCAAGTTGATTTCTTGGCCTAGTAGTCTTTGGTTTCATTTTCAACCAATATGTAATTTACTTTTTTTCAAAAATATTCCAACTTTAAGGCTTTTTCGAACCTAGTTTTGCAATGGTATATAAGTGTGTATGCACTCTTTTGTTTAAGTAGGTGTAAATAAGCTTTTAAGCTATATAGCTTAATAGATCAATTATCAATATATTTCAGTTGCTTCAAGCATTTTCTAATTAAATGATAAAAACAAATGGTTTCTTCACAGTCTTGCTTTCCTTGCATTATCAATCCTGCTCTTATAGCAGTTGGGATATCCGTGCTATCTTAACTTTAGAAAAGTTTCCTAGTTGATCTCTTAGATATGTTGTTCTATCTTTATATTTTGATTGTATATGCAAGAGGAGGTATTTCTAAAAATTTCTTTGGAGTATTTCGTACTCACAGATGCGCCTAGACCATTTCCTTTGAAGCCGTTCTGCCATAATTTGACCAACTATAGGCGCGGATCCAGCGAATAAGGTGACCGGGCTCAACCAAACCACACCTTTTTGCAACTGAGGATACGCCCATTTGTATAGCATTGCTATGTCATGCAATTTGATGGATAGTCATTTGAAAAAGCTATATAAGCTATATGGACTCTGTTAAATCTCTACAATCTTTATCTGATTTATTAAACTTTGTATCGCATGCTATTAACTGCATTTAAATTCTACCAGAGTGCCATCAGAACGGCCTAGGCACTCTCGATGAATGAATTTCCGATCTCAACCCAGTCAAATCCTGTGAAGCTTATAGGAGTTCAATGGAGTTTCTTATTGGGTAACTTAGACAAGGTTTTGACCGGGTTCAACTTTGCGAATGAATAGAGAAGCTTGCTGTGCTATTTGATATGAGACAGTGCATAACTGATAAGCATTCTGTAGGCCAATTCTATATTGTGTTAGGTTTAGAATAGAAAACAATAGCTTCAAGAATCTTGGTATATTGGTATCGATTCAATTGTAGTTAGAAGAAGAAAGGTGCTAGATGACAAGAGCTAGTACTGTGTAGAACTCATGCCAGAAGTGGGATTATAAGAAACTTTGAAGAGATATGAAATAATGATAATGATAATGATAATTAAGGATAATAATCTTCACTTGGAATACAATTTTTAAGACTTTGACCGGGTTTTTGAACCCAGTCAACCCCATCGAGATCCGCCCCTGAACTATGTTTAAAAAGGAGGTCGAGGAAACTTTATAACCAACAGGATTTTAAATTGCCTGCATCATGACTAGCTTTCTTACTAATTCGTACACATTGGGAGAGGGGGTGGCTTGGCACCCTCATCCCCGTCACCCAAGCACATCCTTGCTGACACTGTTCTCGAGCTACAGCCATTTGAGGTTAAACTTTTGAGGACTTTCTTTGTTAAAACAGATCCATAGTATTTAAGGGTGTGGTCTTCATGAACTTAGCATGAACTTCAAATATTTTTCCAAAGACATTCTTGCAACATTAAGGAAAGAAATCTACAAAAGCACGAGAAATATATTTGCATGTGGATGCTATGTTTAATGACACTTGCTTCATATTCATGGAAGTTCAACTTTTGCATCACGTCAGAGTAAATGTCTTGTGGCTTTGAAAAGCACACAACCATACTGGTTAAAATATCCACTCCTCTCAGACTAGTTAGTTGGCATAGCAAAAAGACATTGAGAACTGGGAGTTCATTGCTATGAATCACATTTCATTACTTACGGTGGCAATGAGTGCCAACATACCCATATGCGCATGTGCAGTTGTATCCTCCCGTGTAATTTTGACAAATTCCACCGTTAAGGCAAGGATTGCTAGCGCATAGATCGACACCTGGTAAAGAGATAAAAGCAGCTCATTGCAACACCATAGGTGATCAAACTAAAGTCGTATAGTACGTCAAAAGGAAGAGTTATAATCATGCATTTAGATATAGAAATCAAAAAAAGAACAGAGGATGTACAGTGGTAAATTCATAACCATGGTAAAAAAGTCAACTGCTTGAGTTAAAGCGTGAAAAGTGTGCATGAAGATACATTGACTACTCGAGCTTAAAACTGAATTATCTTCACATTAACAGAATAGAAAAGAACAAGGGCTAGGTGTGTGTTATGTTCCACGATTTCAACTAATGACTATGTAATTGACATGAAAATAACATAACAGTGTGCATGACTCCTAAGATAAAGTTGCACAGCATAGCAATAGCAAAATATATTGATAATTAAGGTATAAAAGGACACAACACAAAGGAACACAATACTTGCTAACTATTATTATATAAGTGAGTTGAAGAGATGCAGTGTAAATTCTTGCAAATAATGCTACTTATCAGCATAGAAGTCGAGGTAATAAGATCGTAGAACTTCCATAGAATTTCATTACGTCCTTCTCTCAAGCTAGTAAGTTGGCATATCAACGAAGGCATTGAGAACTAGGACTACATTATTATGCATGGTATTTAATTACTTACTCTCGCAATGTGCCCCAACATATGTAATTGCACATGTACAGTTGTATCCTCCCGCGTAATTGTGACAAACTCCTCCATTGAGGCAAGGAAGGCTATCGCATTCATTGACATCTGGTAAAGGGACCAAAGCAGTAAATTGCAACAACTCAGCTGAGCAAACGTAAAGTTGGAAAAACAACAAAAGGAAGAGATATAATCATGTACACGTTTTTTTTTATAAGAAAATCATTATTTTGCCTGAGCCTCAATTTTCTTAACTTTTCCCGAAATTGAGCCTCAGATTTTCTTAAATTTTTGTTAACTTTTGCTGAAATGAACTGGCTAGAGTGGTTTACACTTTCGTTAATACTATTGTATACTTGAATTTGAACTCCATCTTTAACATTTTGAATGCAATAATAATGAAATTACCGATTTTTGACTTATAAAAACACTTAATGTTGGAATTTGAGCCTCGTGATTTTCTTACGATTTTCTTAAGATTTTGACAATTTGAGCCTCATTTTCTTATAAACTTTTTTCTTATAAAAAAAAACGTGTATATCAATATGGAAATAGGCAGAGCAAGAGAGGATGCACAGTGGTTAAAGCGTCACAGCCATCCTACGAATGTCAAGAAATCCAGCTGTTTGAATCAAAGTTTGAAGAATGTGTATAGAGATATGTTGATGGACAAACTCTCAAGCTGGAGAAAGTGATACATCTCCTTATGATTAGAATGAAAAAAGGAGTTTTACGGGTAGCGCAGCAATAACTCGCATCCAAAGTTACGAAAGTAACAGTGAAAATGCAATTTAGAAGTGAAAGAATGCAAAGGACCACAAGTGAAAGGAACTTCATGAACTGACAAAATACTATTGTGCAGTTGTCCTGAACAGATTGATATGTTAACATAGAACTCAAGGTGGAAATGAGTAGAACTATATCAGAATGTTAAAAAAGCAACAGAAAATCAACAGAAAGTGGAACTTTAATGACAATGAACATACCATTTTCACAATCCTTCCCAGTAAATCCTGCTTTGCAAATACATGTATAACCAAATCTTTTATCTATACATTCTCCAGCATGTTGACATGGATTCTCTTCACATTCATTAATTGCTAAAGAATAGTTTGTTTAAAATTTAGGCTGTTAATTAATCATAGACACATTTTTTATTAAGAAGAGCAATAGCTTTTGACTTGTAAATACAAGAATGTGAATGTGCAACTTTGATAACAGATGTGCTTCTAAGGATAGATGGTCGATTCAATACCTCAGACTAAAGTGCATCTTAATGCCATGCCACTCAGTAAGATCAGTAATACCGAGCCTGTTTTGTATGCAATTTTTATTAGTGCTAATGATAACGATGAGGCAATACTCATTTTTGTATAAATAAAAGCAGCAGGAAGAAAAGGGTCTATGCAATGCATAGCTGATTTCATTGAGTGATAAAGCATTTATAATTCCCTATTTTGAAGTATGAAAACGATCATATACTGCTTGTATGGCATATCGAGCTCACTGTACATCTGGCATAAACAAAGGTGATGTAGAATAATGTCAAAGCCAAGTGTCGATTCGAGGCGACGTAGCTAAACTCTTGTAGTGACAATATTCATCAGAATGTTTAAGTTGACTCTAATCCAAAAACAGGTGAGAAACTTCAGGAGGAATAAACAGTTTCAATTAAATTAGTAGAAGCTATCGATGTATTTTGAGGATAGAGGTCAAAAGTTTAATCCTACCTTTCTCAATGTCACAATGCAGTCCAGTGTGCTTGTCGTCACAATAGATGCATTCATAGTAAGGTGGAGAACATTTGTCACTGCAGAGAGTTCCACTTTCACATGGTTGCAGCTCCATGCAAGTAGGTCCAACCTGATCAAACGATTTTCATTTATTGAAAATTACTATTGTAAGCTAAAAGTTTGTTCAGCTTGTTGACTACATAGTAGAAAAATTTCCAATAGCTTCAACTATTGAGGTTGCAATTCTCTACCAGAATGATTTCTAACAAACAGATGCTATAATGCTAGTCAGGACATGAGAAAGTCTCCACCCAAAATCAGCTAAAATCTCAACAATGATTAGCAACATTTGATGCTTGGAAATGACTCAGATACTGCTTGCGGTGCTATGGAAATGACGCAAAGACGATATCCGTACAATGATACATGCCGTAATACAATAAAATACCGTAATGTATGTTAGGCCTACTTAAAAACTAGCTCAAACACACAACCAATTGTAAAGGGAAGCCTTTGCAATTTCAAAAAATGTTGGGATATATTCAGTGTTGCCAGATTATTTTCCACATTCCCGCACAAATCTAACTTTAAAATCAGCCCCAAACCACCCAAGCCTACGGAAAAACTGCCCAAAAGCTGCCCATATTGCAACTGATGCGTGTGCTTCCAATCAACATAAATTTAGGGTTTAGGGTCGCGTTTATTCATACTACATAAACATAACATGAAATTGCAAATAGACATCTGAAATATCATGAATACTCTCTTAATGGGTTTCCCACAATTCATGGGTTTCTATGATTCGGTTTCTTGCAAGATAGTTTCTTACAAAAATTGAATTCGTGTTTCTTATAAATTGGCTTCATACAGGGCATTGCACACGAGCTTCTCATAAACGTATTTTGTCATTTCTTGATTCAAAACCTTAAAGAAAAGCCAGAATCCCAAAACCAGCCCAAACACTGCAAAACAGCCTAAGGGGAAAATCCTGCAAAGCGAAGAAAAAACAAACCCAATTGGGCGTGAAAATCGCCTATCTGGCAACTCTGGATATTTTTATGACGTCATGGATCTGACAGAGAAATCCATGGAAAAAGAAATTGAAATCCTTGCGAATCACTGGAAAAAATGAAAATGTTGAACGTACAAGAGGATTACTGTAGTTTGTTGATTTGTATAACCATTTTGCGTCATCAGATAATTCAGTTCCATAATCAACCACTGCCTTGCTATTCAGCTCACAAATGAGCTTTGTTCGTTGCATATTGTATGAACGACATTTCTCATTTTGAACGCAGAGTATCGTACATTGAACGTCAGTTGTATCGTAGTGTCTGCTGATGACACTTCCTGTAAGACGCTTACCAAACTCAATCACATTAAAGTCAGCAATAGTCATACAAGGCAATCGAAGTATTGTGCAGAGTATGAAAGGCACCAGGCATGCAAATGCCACGATGATCCTGTAATGAAACAAGTTTTCAGTGGGGATGTGTAGCCACATACATATTACGACTTCCACATCATGATGTCATACGTACTATAATAGTTCTTTCATGCAATGCTATGCTATGTCATTAAGTAGCAGTACATACCGTATAGCAGAGAGAAGTTTCATTGTCATGCTCTGTTTCTTCATATTAAATCCAATGCTGCCTTTAACCTAGCCTCTTCCTTCAAGAATATCAGATGTAGTCTGTCAATATGACTAGCTGCCACTTTGGTTCATTCTTGCTGCTTGGAGGCCGAATATTTGAAAGTAGTTCCTACAGTTGCTGTTTCACTAGGAGGAGGTAGTTATGAGACCTGAACAGGAACCGTTTAGCAATCAATCCTCCTGGGGAAATATTCAAATGCAAAATGAGACATTGACATATCTTGCCAAATGCTAACTATGCCTATGAGAAGGTACTTTCCAATCAATGAATACATTAAGATAAATAGTTTATTAATTAGCTAACCACCCGCCAAGTAGTTTCATGTAGAAAACCAACAGCTATTACTGAATGGGATTCAAAAGTCAATTGAAGTACCAGTTGACATGTACCATATAGCACAATAGTCTCCCTGCACTCAAGCCCAAAGCAAAACTAGCAAACATGTTGAGGTTGGGATCTTCTTTTACGATAAATACGAGCACTTACGGTGAGCTCATGGTAAACATCTCTAAAGCATCTGCTGAATTAGAAGTAAACAGCACAACCATGCATTAAATTATTAAACGGATATAGTAAAGGTGAACTGCACAAAGGTTTGATTTGAATAGCCAACCGCTGAACACTTGCCAAAAAGAGTGCACGTTTGCCAGTATTTACATTGACTCAGAGAGCGTAGGACAAGCCAAATGACGGACTTTAACATCATCTTTGAGCGATGTGTCTGCAAATTTGTGCTTGTCATTGGTAAATTCCAAAATCATTAGCAACAATGTAGCAAAGCAATTTTGTAGCGTTTAATCTCCAGATTTTGCTAGTGCTCTCTTATCATTAGCTGTTCACATTACAAAAGTCACATTCGTTCTACTTTCTCATTTACCACTGCCTATTTATTTGTACTGAATTTTGCCACTGCGTTTCTTTTTTAAGCACTTAGTTTTTTCACCTTTTATTTTATTAGTCTTTGCACCTTATTTATTCATATTTTCCCCCCTCGTACCTTATATTTACAATACGATAAAAACTGACTTGTTCAGAGATTTCTCCAATAGATGCTAATGTACCTAGCAAACCACAAGTAATTTGTGCAGATCGATGCAAGAAAAACTATTAGCATAATTAGATATTATTATTATGTAACTTATTTAGTTGTTTTTATTGTTTTTTTAGTAAGAAATGCCGGGGAAAGGCCGTAGGGCCTAAAGCAAAGCCCCGACAAAGGAAAAACTGAGAAAATGAGGGGAAGTTTAAGTAGAAAGGGACACAAGATTAAGTTTGTTGATGTTAGATTTAAAAGATGACAAATTGTTGGATTCAGGGAAAGTAGTGGGTGGCAATGAGTTCCATAGTTGAGACGTTCTAAGGAATGAAAGACGATTTGTGAGATAGAGTTTGTGGATTAGGTAGTGTAACTTGGAAAGGGTGTGAATAGGTAGAGCTCCTGGTGGTTCGAAGACGCCTCACCGGATCAGGAATAATATTCTTAATTTCCTGAGAGCAATATCCGTGAAAATAGCGGTAGAAAATGGAACAAGACGACGATGAGAGAGAGACTGTAGAGAATTAGTGAGGTTTGGATTGTTGATGAGGCAGATAGCTTTAGACTGGACTCTGTCAAGAAGATGGAGAGAAGATTTAGGAGCACCACCCCAGACATGAGAGGAGTACTCCAGAGAAGGACAAATCTGGGATTTGTATATAGTTAGTAGTTGAGAAGGTGAGAAATAACCACGGGACTCTAGAAAGAAAGCCAAGTTTCTGAGATGCATGCTTTGCTATGGAATTGATATGGGGTTTCCAAGTAAGCTTAGATGAAATAGAAAGGCCCATTTGAGTGATAGAAGATGAAATGTCCAGTTTAAGGCCGTTTATGAAAACAGGGGGGGGGAAATCTGTTTTGTCATTTCTTGATTGAACTTAACAAGGTTGTCACTACCCCACTTCTCTACATTTGTCAAGTCATTGGTGAGAAGTGAGGCTGAAGTGTTACGATATGGTGAAATATTAGAATAGGCAAGGTGTTGTAGATTGGATGAAAAAGATGAACTTAAATAAATGTCATCAGCAAAAGAAAAAATAGTGGAAGATGTAGAGGAAAGCAGGTCATTTATGAAGAGGATGAACAGAACAGGAGAGATAACAGAGCCCTGAGGTACACCTGAGTTGATAGAATGAGGATTAGAGAGGTAACCATCGACCCTAATTACAATGACCTATCAGATAGAAAGCTAGAAATCCATTTAATGAGGGAGTGATGAAGATCAAACATTGGCAGTTTAGCAAGAAGACCTTTGTACCAGACGCGATCAAAGGCTTTGGAAATATCAAGAGAGATCACTCTACTCTCACCGTAGGATTCTAGAGCAGAGGACCAAGCATGAGCAGCATAGGCTAGAAGGTCACCGGTAGATCTGGCTTGTCGAAACCCATATTGATGATCAGAAAGAAGGCTGTTTGTTTCAAG
Source organism: Cassiopea xamachana (assembly GCA_900291935.2). Lineage (NCBI taxonomy): Eukaryota > Metazoa > Cnidaria > Scyphozoa > Rhizostomeae > Cassiopeidae > Cassiopea > Cassiopea xamachana. The sequence continues at coordinate 22,056,712 of OLMO02000009.1, read as the reverse complement.
GTAGGCAAGCAGTTGTTTGGTGATAATGGTCTCCATAGTCTTAGAGATAAGAGAAGTGATTGCTATAGGGCGATAGTTTGAAGGGTCAGATTTGTCACATTTTTTGGGAATAGAGAAAACGTGGGCGAGTTTCCAAGAGGAAGTGAAAATACCAAGAATGTAGGAAAGTTGGAAAAGCTTGTTGAGAACAGGGGCGAGTTCAGGAGCACAGGACTTTAGAACTATAGCAGGTATACCATCAGGTCCACTAGATTTGGAGGTGTTGAGCTGAAGAAGGACTTTCCGGACTTTGCGTGTAGAGAACTTAGTGGGGAACATTGTGATGGTGGATGTGGGGTAGAGAGGAGGTTGGAAATCTTGGTCATCGAGATTGGAATTGGAAGCAAAGATTGATGCGAAAAGGTTTGCTTTTGAGGATGGAGTGCATGAAGATGAGCCAGAGTTGTTTTTTAGAGGTGGAAAAGAAGAATGGCAAAAGTTTTGTGAGACAAGTTTGGCTAAGGACAAGAAGGAGCGAGATCCTGTTTGACATGAGGCAATTTTATTGTTGATGGGTTTGAAAAAAGAGGATTTGGCATGACTGATGGTTTTGGAGCATAAGTTACGAGCTTGTACAAATAAAGCTCTTGAATGTGGAGTTTGGTGTAGTTTCCATTATTTAAAGCGGTGGTTCTTATGTTTGACAGCTTTTGCACATTGTGAAGTGAACCACTTTGGAGATGACTTTTGCCAGGTTTATAAAAAGATGTAATAAAAAGATCCATACCAAGTCGAATTGCATTAGTGATGAAGGTGGCAAGAGAGGAAGGATCGTTAGACAAGCCAGAATACCAGGGATAAGCAGCGAAAAAAGTTTTGAAGATAGTCCCAGTCAGCTTTGCTATAGTGGAAAACTTTTTGAGAAGAGGAAGATCTGTCCTGATGGGAGACAAAGTTATGCTGTAACTTGATAAGGCAGTGGTCAGAGTTACCAAGAGGAGAATCCAGAATAGGGTTAGAGTAAATGTCTGAGTTTGATGTAAGAAACAAAGATATACAGTTGTACATGTATATTCCTTTGTAAGTAATATTTTAATTAGTTTTTGACATGACCTCCTTTAAAACAGACATATGACTCTGAGGGGCCACCATGTGTAAACATTTGAAAATAAATATAAATATTAGTCTCTCTGATGTTCCACAAGGCTCTATTTTGGGCTCCTTACTTTTAATCTCTATGCACATGGCCTCCAGTACACTTAGCAGCAAAATACACATGCTATGCCAATGTTACTACAGCAAATGCATTCTGTAGACCTAGTAAGGCCATGTGCATAGAGATTAAGAAATAGGGAGCCCAAAATAGAGCCTTGTGGAACATAATACACATACTATACCAATGTTACTACAGCAAATGCCTTCTGTAGACCTAGTAAGGTACTAGCGACAGAGATAGACCTGAATGTATGCCTTAAATCTTATGAAGCATGCATTAATGATCTTTCGTTAGTAATAACCACAGAAAAATCATAACAAATGAATTGTGCATCGAAGGAAATAGAGAACGATAGCCTCAGCATTCACCATGGCAAGAAGTTAAACTGACCGAGTTACTTGGAAAATCTTCGTATATGCTGCTGCTGCTGAGATATAGCAGTACTAAAATAACCGAACGACTTCACAACATTCCAACTTCAGAAACAACAAAAAGTGGTCTTATTTTAGTCAAAAATCGATGCTAGTTACTTTGCCTATTTGTTGTTATGCATTGTACAGCTAAAACAAGCAATATACAATAGGCACAAGGTACTTTCTAAGTATCATTCAAAGACGATATTTTGAGACTGCGCTAGTTAAAGATGATAAAAGGAGGAGAACTCAACTATTGAGGACCGTTCTCAAAACCAATCCTGCAAAAAAATAATGTCCAGATATACATAAATTATACATCCAATCAACTGGAAGAATACTGTGAAGCAGCACTGAGCTGAAGCCAGCGACGTATTTAAGAGACTTTTATTAGGGGGAGGGGTGTAGGTAGTTGAAATGTTAAAGTACCGAATTGGCGGTCTGGATATTTCTAGCAGATGTGGTCAACTGCATGCACCTAAATTGCAAATTTTATAGCCTATAAGCTAGGAACATTATTCACGTAGCAGAAAGAAGGCTCTGAGGATACGAGCGGAGCGAGCGAATAATTGTTTGATTCCATACCCTCTAGAACGTCGGAAAACGCCCTTCTGGCAGAAAAGCATTGCGTTCGTCATTGATCTCTAGTCAGAAGAAATACATGTCCTCATCGAAATCTCTTTGACTTGGGTGGCTCAATACTTTAACCATTATCTCAGCTATCCATGCCTGTTTCAATTTGTTCTGATGCTATGAATATCTCTTTCATGTTTATCAGCAGCGTCATTCCCAGATTTTGGAATTCATGCTTGTAAATGGATTGCTTGTTCAGAAGCTGGAGGAATTTTCTTGGGCATTCATGGATATTTCAGTATTTTATACAGCAACAAATCGAAGTGAAGAAAAGTTTATCATATCTTATTCTGTCAGATACAAGATCGATTACAAGACCAAGAATTCTCCATCAATAAGCATTTTACTTAGTAAATTTACTGGGCATTGCAGCTCGATGCCCTCTTGTTTACTTGCTAATTGTAGAGATGGTTACATGTCATGTGTTCTGGTATTGCAGAACTTACCGAATGGTACGAAAATATGGCAGATATAAACTTTGTTGAAAATTAAAGTTCTTAATTATAGATTTTGTATCCAAATCAATTCAAATGTTTTTGTAACTTTCACAACAATTGATGCTACATAACTTAAGTGGAATTAATTGTAAACAAGGCTATTGTGTTTTCCAGCAAATGTTGGTTTCCAGCGTCCAAAGGAACGCTTTCAGTTCCGACGCAAAAGAGACAGTTCATATTCATACTATTCAACTAAGATTGCAAAAATAGGCGTATTTTATAATGTTGTCAAGCTGTATAGTCAATATAGAAAAATTCTTAAAATAGATTTTACCACTTGAAATCAATAAGCAACTTTCATATGTCACATGACCATTATGTAATCTAACTTCTGAATTGGTTGTTTCTCAATTGGAAGGCAATCGGCGGGAAAACACTGCTTGGCGTAGTAAGCTGTGTGTTGTTATCTACAGTGAACAGCATTTATTTATCAGTGTTTTGTTTGTTCGTTTTGTGTCATGTACAATGTTAGTCAATATATCTCGACAGTGATATTGGTGGGAATAATGCCTTAAATGAAAGATAAAGAGATGCAATTCAACTGTGAAAATAATCGAACAAGTATGTAAGAAACTTGAGGATAAGTCAGGTACAAATAAAGAAACAAGGAAAAACACAGGAAGGCTGAACTTCCAAAGTAAACTCCAAAAAACTGCTTTTGCAAATAGTTTTTAATGAAGTTAGAATACAAACAACATTAATCTCTTAAGTGTTTTAAACTACAGTATCAAAATGCTCTTGGGAGTCTTCAAAGATTTGCAAAAGCCAAAAAGATTTCTATCCTCATTTGGTTCAAATTTTAAGCAAAGTTTCAGAAATATCTAAGGCTGGAATTGATGAAACATTCAGAAATATCCAAGCTGAATGCAGAATGTTTATATCTTGTGAAAAACGTGCATGCATGGGAATATATCTATGTATTTATGTAGCATAGACGCACTGTCACGGATTGCTGCCTGTTTTGTTAGATACCATACAACAAAGACATCTTCGCTTAAAAATCTTTTGCGCACCTTCTGCAAAAATGTTTTTAAAACTCTATTTCTGCCTTTAAAAGGCGACTTCAATATTCACCTGGGATTGCTTCTGTCTGTCCAATAATCATTTGAGGAAGAGATATCAGAATGGGCCATGACAAGTTAAAAATGGTATCTGCATACATGAAGGGTGCATTGATAATTCATATGTCTTAAGCTGGTGCCTGTGACGCAATATTTGGTATACTCAAACAGTAACGGCGTACACATATATTGTATAAACTAAAGGTTAAGCAGAAACAACAAAATTAACTTGATAAGTGGAAATAACTTGAAATATTCCAAGTACCCATATTCATTTCTATAGTGCAATGCACAAACCAAGCTGTTTATAGGCTATATATTTGTTGAGCTTCTCCATCTTACCAAAATATTCTGAATCGTTTAAATGTGATTTTTGTCATGGATCTAGTCCAAAAAAACATAGATTGCAGTTCTGCAAGGACCAACTTTTTACCTATAGGCACGAAGAGGTTGAGCCAATTTGAATTATTTGAATTCGCATGCCAAAAATATGTTTTCTGCATCGTTTATCATGTCTTTCGGTGGTTGTTTAAGTGCTCCAGAAGGGGTTTAGCCGACTTAGATGCACGCAGGATTTTTCTGAGCATTTCTGGGCAAGTTGAGGATGTTTAGTTGGTTTTCTGAGGGGTCTTAACAGAGGCGGACTGGCTAAATTATTCTGTGCGGGTAAACTTTGATGAAACTGGCCCATGATTTGTATAATGCGCAAAGTTTTGAATAGAAATGCACAAAATACAGCAACTGTATAATATCACATTTTTCATACATTCATTGCAAAGCTAGGTTTAGGAAATTGAGCATAACTATTTTGGGTTCCAAGAGGATAAAAAAACAATAAAAATCTACAAATGCACGTAAAATCTGTGTGTAAAGTGTCTATGTATGCATTTATTTAAGATGCTAATGGACATTGCAGCTCTAGTAAAGCCTGGTAACCATTGAATCGTAAAGTGCCACTGAGTGTCGTAGAGCGTTGCAATGTGTCGCAGAACTTGATCACAAGAATCTTCCACATGACGATTTCAGTGATCACACAGTGTCGTAGACTACCAAGAAAAACCACAGAGATTTCTATTTCTTTCACACGAGTCAAAGAGTTTCTTATAGTGCCGCAGCAGTTTCCGTTGGTCGCAGTGTATTGCTACGCATAATTCCAGCTACACTGCGAGAGTCTGGGACTTAGTGGCTACCAGGGGCTATGCGACGTTGCTTTTTAATCATCTTTTGCATATGTCAAAGTCGAAAAGCTCCTGTCACATTGAACTTGTGTTGCAGCTGAAGCCACCAGGTATTTGTATGTCTTGTAAAGGTCTGAATATGCTGATAATGGTAGGTTAATGTGGTGTAGAAGTTTAAACAAACAAGAAAAGCACGAGCAATAGCGTCCATGAACACGCCCCCGACAGTGTATGACTTCAACAATGAAGGAGTTCTGCATTACGGCGTCTCACAGTCGGTTCCAGTAAAATCATCAGCGCATTGGCATGAATACCTGTCGTAAAAGTCTGTGCACGCGCCACCATTTTGGCATGAGTTGCTAAGACATCAGTTTATACCTGAAAAATAAGGAAAGTGAGCTTTAGGCTGAAAGCACGCAATATTTAAGAAACGGAGAGAGAGCTCCAGATTTCAACATTAAAAAGATCGTTTCATAAGAAAATTTTTTAACAATCTGGAAACAAAATAGAAACGAAATCCATAACATGCTTCATAAAACGTGACCATTCTATTTCTTTTCCTATTTTATATATGAAAAAGAAGAAAAAATTACACATTGCAGATAACAGTACTTTAATCTACTTAACAATACTATAAAGACTTTATTTCTTGTATCATAGTTGCCTAATCCATTTATTGCTTTTGGAAGCTTCAAGAATTCAAGAAACATAAAGGCACATCTGAAGCAGGATCTGACAAAATAATTAGAAACATTCAAGCTGAAGTCAGAAAGCTTGTTTCTTTTAAAAACGTGTAATCAGTTTTATTCAGCAATATGTTGTTAAGGTTGTGCTGTGATAGTATGTGTAGTGCCACAATTCTTTCTAGCCAAAAACCAGCCATGAGACGTAACCGCGCCTGCTTTTTAGCGATTTTCCTTACGATGTGGCGGGAATGTCGTCTGTATAAGAAAACAGAGCTCATAAATGCACAGCAATGCTGTCAAGTTCAAGGAAAGAAATAGGCTACTAAAGGGGGAGTTGGAGCTAGATATTACATTAATTTGTATTATACTAACTTATATACATTACTTATATATTTTGCAAAAATACATTATCCAATGTAGGGCCTTGCTTATATCACGCTAATGATACTATCATTACATCAATACTTGTATTAATATCATTATAGTCTGTTGGCACTATAGAACTTAACAAGAGCACGAAAAAGCGGCAACATTTTTAGACATACGTAAAAGCTTTTTCGTCCAAAATTTGTCAGAGTATGAAACGTCGGATAGAGACCAAAAGGTGAACCGAAATATATAGCCAGATGCAGTTACATGTGATAGGGTGTGTCTGATTGGCCCCAAGAGTGATCAAGTAAGAGCTATTCACCATTGTTTACTTGAAGAATCCCAGTGACTTTTTGCCTACACAAGACTAGGTTTTGTGTCTTGATGAAAACAGTTTCCAAAAAGCTTAAATGAAAAGACGATCTTGCTTGCCCAATTATCCGAAAATTGTCGTCTGTATATGTTTTGGCGCATTCTGGATTTGCAATAAGGTGTTGTCCTATGGCCGACTCACAATTAATTTTAGACTTGTTGTTTTTACATATACGACGTGGCTGTTCTCTTGCGGTATTACTTTTCTTCCTGATGCTCGTGAGGACATGTTGTTTTACTCTGTCTGCTAGTCTCTGCTTTGTGCATCCTACGTACCGAGCTTGACATCGGCGCGAAAATTAATAAAATACACAATCATTTTGAGTGGTAGACATCAATTGGAAAGCGCAATTTTAATATGAATTTCAAGATGATAGCAACAGCGATCAACATTGTAGATAAATCAAAGAGAATAGCCAGTTTCATTTCATTTTAAGACTTCCATCGCCACAACCATGAATGCTGATTGACATACCAGTTATATACTTAATGGCACATTCATTATTGACATAATTAGAAGGTTTCGGGATAACTATTAGATGAATATGTGATAAGTTATTCCAAAGCGTTCTAATCCTGTTAGTAATGGATATGTTAAATATGTAACTGGTATGTCAACCAATATTTGTGGATGTATCGGTGGAAATCTTAAAACAAAATAAAATTGGCTATTGTCTTTAATGTGTATACAACGTTGATCGTCGTGGTTATCATCCTGGTATTCATATAAACATTCAGTCTTAATTCCCATGCCACACTTTGTGTACAGGGCACTTCTCTGGACCAGTTGCTTTTTCTGTTGCAAAGTTGGCTAGTTTTTGGTTGATACAAGAGAGTAGATTATCTGCTGGATATCCGTTTTCAATGATTAGTTGTTTTATTTGTCGAGCACTGAGCCCAATTTAGTTTTAGAGTAAATCATAAGTGCCCTGTGAACTAAGGCTTTAAAAAGGCTACTCTTTCTTTCTTTTTGGCTATAGGAATAAGCCATTTTCACGATGACGTAAAACGCCTTTGGGGAAGAATCAAAAAGAGGCTATTGTATTGTCCAGCAAATGTTGGTTTTCAGCGTTTACAGGAACCCTTTAGGCTCCGACGAAAAAAGAGATAATTCATATTCATGCTGTTGTACTAAGATTGCAAAAATAGGCGCATTTTATAATGCTGTCAAGTTGTATAGTCAATATAGAAAAATTCTAAAATAAAAAATTTTACTACTTGAAATCAATAAGCAACTTTCATATGTCACATGACCATTACGTAATCTTACTTCTGATTGGTTGTTCCTCAATTGAAGGGTAATCGGCGGGAAAACCGTGAACAGCATTTATTTATCGGTTTTTGTTTGTTTTGTGTCATGTACAATGTTAGTCAAAAAATCTCGACAGTGCTATTGGTGGGAATGCATTGATTCCTGCGAGGAAGAATGGTATGTTGTTGCCAGTCGATCGAACGGAAGCACTGAGGAGGTACGGCTAAAGACTACTCCTTCCATAAACTCAAGAAAGACAGTCAAGAAGGGATATGACAGGTGAAACTTTCTGTTTTAACTTTATACCAGACGGACTTAAGTCAGGATCACGAAGAAAAAGAAAGCAGAAGCAAGATTATGAACAATAGAAACGAACAGTTGATCCAGTTGATTTCAAAGGTGCATTGCATGTACCTAGGCCCGAAAATCTTCGGAGTGCACAAACTCTGTTTTCGGAGTTCAGCGTGGAAACTGATAGAAAAGTGCTTGAGGCTTATAACTTCTTGAGTATTTGATTTGTAAAAAAAATTGGATTTTACTGCACAGACATAGTTGTCAGTCCTCCACAAATATTGCCTGTCTTTAGATGTGATAATCTGCGTTCATGCTCCTAACAATCGAATCGCTGGTTGGTCGTTAGTTAATTGTTCATGTTATGTTTTTCTCATTATTTATATTATTTCTTGATTTTATACAGTCCTTTATTACGTACCATATCTGAGCAGAACTACGAAGGGATTCTATATTCTTTGAGATATTGGGGCAGGTAGTGTTTTGCACATGCTGCTAATATATAGCACACCTCTGCTTGCTTTACAAAATCGTAAATAAATCACTTCGTGAATAAAATATATATTTACCATACTTGCCAAGGACTATCACAAAAAGAAATTACAGGCCATATATTTTTCTCTCCTGCCGCTTGCCCTCCAGTTGAGGATCAGCCAATCAGAGGGAAGATTGCATAATGGTCATGTGACATGTGACAGTTTCTTATTGATACTTTTCAGATTGGCAACCTTAGATTACCGAAGTGATTCTTCAATCAAGTTTGCTCCACAAAAGCTATTTTGTGACTATATTGCAAGAAAGTGAGCTGCTTAATCAAGTAAGCTAGCCTTGTCTGTGTGAATAATTTTTAAGAAAAGAAGCGATTGTAAGAAATGACAAAGAAATATGCTGTTGCCATTGCAACACTAGGAAGCAGACTTTAATTGTAATGAGAAAGTCGCATGAATTGCTTTGGAAACAACATTAATTTGAATTGTATATTCGAATTATATATTCGGAAAGTAGATTGCCAGGATCTGAAGAAAGGATCGTCTCTTTTTATAACATTACTGCGCTTCTATAGTCAAAATGAATTCTCAGGAGCTGACCCATAAGGTTGACGGAGGGACCAAAAGGAAATTGTTTTGATCGATGCAACTATAATGGAGCAATGTGATTCCAGCATTTGTCAATGCAAACGAAGTCAAATCTAGTTGAAACCTTACTGTCTTACATACCCAGTCCTTTTATACTAGTTGGCAAAACGATAAGGAAATTAAATTAGGCAATGTATCATATGTTATTAATTACCATCGCAATGAGCTCCAAAATATCCAATTGCGCATGTACAGTTGTATCCTCCAGGGTAATTTTGGCAAGCTCCTCCGTTGAAGCAAGGAAGGCTATCGCATTCATTGACATCTGGCAAGTAGACGAAAATAAAGCGTTACGACATCTTCTAGGACAAACAGAATTAAGTTATACAGAATATGCATTCTGTATGTATAATCTGAACCAAATGCACAAGCGCAAACACACGCACAGCATGATGCAGTTGGCAATAAAGCTGTCCCTAGGACGGATCCTTGCTAGGGATGGCAATAGATAAAGATCTTAGTTTCTAAGCATGCGTACTTTCATTTTCCAAACAAAAGAGTCACACTTAGTGCATTATGTAGGATAGCAACTTATCTGAATCAGGACAAAACTGATATTGATGGTGCACTTAGACCTTTCTATAACAGCACGATGCAATTGAATCCACTAACATAAGTGTATTATTGTAGATATACAGACAAAATAATTGGTAAGACCCATGAAGCTAAATTTTGAATTGCACACGAGGATTTCAACATCAACATTCCAGAACTGTTGATGAATCATTCATCAGAAGATTCTACAGCCCACACACTTAGATCAATAAATATCCTGAAATAATTCACAGCAAAGCAGCCTTTTATGGGAGAGTTTTGTTTTTGAAAAACAGAGAATCATTGCCAAATGAATTGAACAACACTGGAACATTAACAGCCTTTAAAAGAAGGATAAAAGGCTGCTAAATGTCAAGAATTTGACTGTAGGTTTTGCAAAATAATACTTAGAATACAGCTTAGAGTATACTTGAAATAATATATGTTCACTATCACGAAAAATGCTTTTACACAAAAGAGCAGTTACTAAAAAGCAGCGAAAGAGCAGCACTACAAGGTACAATGCTATAGCAATAAAATTGAACATACCATTTTCACAATTTTGTCCCGTGAAGCCGGATTTGCAGATACATTTATAGCCAACTTTTTTATCAACACATGCTCCCGCATTTTGACACGGATTCTTTTCACATTCATTAATTTCTAAAGAATATTTCGTTGAAAAAATTTAGGCTTCTAGTTAATCATAGATGAATGTATATATATAATATATATATATATATATATATATATATATATATATATATATATATATATATTTATATGTATGCATGTATTGAAAATAGGCCAGAAACTATTTACAGTTGTATATCTAAGAATGCGTCAAGAATGATCTAAGTAAGATAAATGACGTCATATGCCCTTTCATGTTTGAGATTTTATTGATATTTTGTCTTTTGAGACTCGTTTTCTTATAAAATGTTTTCTTATGCGAAAAAAATTTATAAGCACTGGGATTCACAAACAGAGATTCACTCATCGTAGGAATAAATGAAAGTTGTTGCATTGTAGACTGCAGGTGCATGATTGAGAACATTGAAGAGAGACAACGTAGGTCAATATGTGGTAGTGATTGTGTTCATCAGAATTTTTGAGATGGCGGTAAAATAAAAAGATAGAACAGTTTGTGAAGAAAAGTTGTAGCCACACCAATAAGAAGTATGAAGCAACAAGTATAAAATCTAATCCGAATCACTAGGATGGTACAATAAATAGTGAAGGATAAAGTCTAAGTAGCTTAAATACCTGCAATTGAACTAATAAAAGTCAGAGATATGTTATGAGGACAGATGCTGTAAGTTGATTCCTACCTTTCTCGATGTCACAATGCAGTCCAGTATGTTTGTTGTCACAGTAGACGCATTCAAAGTACGGTGGAGAGCATGTATCACGGCAGAGAATGCCTTTCTCACATGGTCGAAGCTTCTTGCAGGTAGGCCCTACCTGTTTCAAATGCTACTTTTGAATGAAAAACAACTAGACTTTCCCTAGGCAACATTTATCATGATTATTCATCGAGAACTCTCAATCGAGAGCAATTCAAGGATAGAGAAGAACAACAACCATCTTGGAAAACTTCCATTACATTGACAGCTGGATCTGAGACAGCTATTTAGGTGTAATCATGTATACACTGCAGACTGAATTGCCCATCCCATTATGCACCTAAATGAATTTTCAACTACATGAAGTTTAAAGACGAGAAATAGGGAAGTATATACCTAATGAGGACAAATTTGAGTACATAAATTAGGAAACCTGAAAAAATTCAAAAAGCACAGGCATGATATTGAAGATATAATTTCATGGAATGGTCAGTATACTCTTTGGAAAATATACATTCAATTCCCCTAGGTTCACTTGCGAGAAATGCAAAAAAGCTACATACCAAGGGACTGCTGTAATTCGTTGATCTGTAAAGCCATTCTATGTCATCAGATAATTTTGCTCCATTATCAGCCAATGAGTTGCCATTCAATTCACAAATTAGCTTTGTTCTTTGCATATTATATGAACGACATTTCCCATTTTGAATGCAGAGTATCATACATTGAACGTCAGTTGTATCGTAGTGTCTGCTGATGACACTACCTGTAAGACGCTTACCATGCTCAGTAATAGTAAAGTCAGCAATAGTCATACAAGGCAACCGCAGTATTGTGCAGAGTACGACAGGCATCAGGTATGCAAATGCCACCATAATTCTGCAATGAAAGAAACCCTTCGCATACATATTCATAGTCTTTTATGTCTGTATTGAAGCAAACATACATACTTAGATACGTTCACATGTGAAAATTGCCCTATCAGTCATTGGGCCTTATCATGAATTTTGAATTGAATATTGAGCAAGACCTAGAAATGCACTTGAACTAAAAAGCAAACGTCAACGCTTTACATCACATCTTTAAACAGGGCGCAGAAGTTTGCAGACAAACATCAAGTTTTCCAAGATCAAGATTCTCTAAGATCAAGATTTTCCAAGATCAATAAGGCATGGAGATAATTCATGGAAATCTATTCCTCAAAAGTTACTTATAAGAAAAGAAATAGCTTGAATTGAATCTTAATATCTGTTGTAAAATAGCGGAACGAGAAACTGTTCTTTACAGAGCCACCGAGAGGAGTGGTGGAAGGGGGGGGGGCAAATTTCCCAATGGCTTCAAGATCAAAGAGGTCTCATAGCACCCAGTAGATCAAGGTGTGGGGGCCTCACAAAGTAAAACCATATGTAATTTTCCATACTTAATTTCTAGATCCAGGAATTTTTCTGCCTACTTCGCTTCATCTCGCCCTTTTAGCGCGGGTCTCTGAAAGTCTCTCCACGGTCCCACTTCTTTATGATCACACGTTGAGGAAGGACAGGCCTCTTTGAGGAAGGAAAGGCCTCACTGCACACATCATTGAAGATGGACAACCTTATTTGAAATTTTATGACATAGTTCAATTTACATTTTGCTTGCTTTCAAATGTGCCAAGATATGATTTTGCCAACATAAATAGTAGTGGACCAACAAGAGATAGATTAACAAACAAAACTTTCCACAATTCGTAGTACCAAAATTCTACAACCAGGCATCAGGCCATGAAGAGGTGCTGTATTGTAACATCTCTAAGGAATCATGAAAGCAGGCTACTTGGCAACACTCAAAAATTTTGCAATGCATTTCAAAAGTGAGCAAGGAACCTTCTTTTACATTCTCAAACCATGTTCAAACATCGTCATAAACCGTATGGAATTGATTGCCTTCCTCATAAATCGAAAGATGATGACTATCTACATTAGGTGTACAGAAATGAGACGCCTATCTACAATTTGCTAATCATGAGGCTATCTACCATATATACCGTCTTCATGACAAAGTAGAACTACATTACAGATGCATGAATGACAGCACGAAAAAGCGGCAACATTCTTTTGACATACTTAAAAGCATTTTCGTCCGACACTCATCAAAGTATAAAAACGTCGGATAGTGACCTAAAGGTTAGCCAAAATATATATCCAGATGCAGTTAGTGTGATAGGATGCGTCTATTGGCCCAAAGTGTGACCAATTAGGACCTATTAATATTGGTTACTTAAAGAGTCCCAATGAGAAAACAAGCTCTTTTTGTCTACACAAGACTGGGTTTTGAGTCTTGATGTAAACAGATTCCAAAACACTTAAATGAAAAGACGATCTTGCTTGCCCAATGATCCGATCACATTAACTGCATCTGGATATATATTTCGGTTAACCTTTAGGTCACTATCCGACGTTTTCATATACTGATGAGTTTCGGACGAAAAAGCTCTTAAGTATGCACTAATTAGAATGACAGAGGCAGTCAAAAATACCCTAGACAATAAAAGGTTTGGGTGTGGCATATTTATTGACTTGCAGAAAGCATTTGATACTGTTAGCCATAGGATCTTACTTGCTAAACTTGAGCATTATGGAATTAGGGGAACGACACTTGAGTGGTTCCGGTCCTATTTGACAGACATAATACAGTATGTTTCAATCAATGGCAAATGCTCATACCCACTACATATTAACTGTGGTGCTCCTCAGGGATCAGTGCTTGGCCCTTTGCTCTTTCTTCTATTTATCAATGATCTACCAAATGCCTCTAGACGTTTGAAATTTTATATTTTTGCTGATGATACAAATATCTATTATGACTCAGACACAATTGAGGATCTCACCAAAAAAGTAAACAATGAGCTGAAATATGTGAAGCGATGGCTTGACGCAAATAAGCTTTCCTTGAATATAAGCAAAACTAACTATATCATTTTTCATTCCTATGCAGACTCTATCCCACTTAACACTGTAATTAAGATTGGTAAGAAACACATCGCTAAAGTGAAATACGTAAGATGCTCGTCCAGCTAAAGTGAGTTTTGCTGGACGAGCATCTTACTTGGAGATATCATATCTCTGAACTTTCAAAGAGATTGACAAGGACTTGTGGTATTTTGTTTAAGGTTAAGTGTCTCCTCCCAAAGAGCATATTGATAATGCTGTACAATGCCTTGTTTTTGTCTTTTGTACAGTACGGTATTATTGTCTGGGGTCAAACATTTGCATCATACTTAGAACCAATATTTAAACTGCAGAAAAGAGCTGTCCGGGCAATCTCTCATCAAACTTTTCTTGCACATTCCTACCCAATCTTTAAAGAGTTAAAGCTACTACGTATTGATGATGTTTTTAAGACTAAGCTATTAACTTTCGTTTATGAATCAATCAATAAGCTAACACCAGTTTCCTTCCACAATTTCTTCTGCTATGTTACATCAGTTCACTCTCACAATACAAGGCAATCAACAAGTGGTGGTCTGTTTTTAGCCCAAAGAAACACCCTCCAGTATGGC
>OLMO02000009.1:22031304-22042167 GCA_900291935.2 Cassiopea xamachana | reverse complement strand
GCCAACAACAATAAGATTCTCATCATCGAAATATCTGTTTAAAAAGCACCTGAAAGACTATTTCCTAAATGCCATGTAGTATTAATTGAACTGTGATCAAATTATACAAGGAAATGACACCTCGGCATGGAAAATGAAATCTAATATGTAACTACCCATTAAGACCTATGGGGAGCCTCCTTCTCGTTAGTTCACCTACTTAGGAGGTTCTTCAACAATAGTTTCTATAAATAGATACATCCATTATATATTGTTGTTGTTATTTATGTTATTTATTATTACTATTATTATAAATCACTTGTATTAGATTGTACTTGGTGTAGTTATACTAGTTGTTGTAGTATTAGTAGCTGTACTTGTATTAATTGTATTAGTTGTAATCTTGCTTTATCTTGCATACTTACACACAAAACATTAAGTATGTCAAAAGAATGTTGCCGCTTTTTCATGCTGTGGTAAAGTTCTATAGTATCAACAGACTATTTACATACATGAATGATTTACTTTAATGCTGCATGGCACTTTCATAAGCAGCTCAGCACTATTGGTCAAATATTATCATATGTAAGGCTTGTTTCAAAGATTGGTAACAAATTTCCTTTATTTTTTGCTCAATTTGTAACATATTTATCAAAATTGCGTTTTCCAGTTTTCTGCGTTCCCTAATGTTGAAAATTTTCGACCTAGCCCAACCAAGGTTGGCTCTTTAGGTAGACACTGGGTATGAGAGAGTACATATCACATTGATAGCTTTTGGCAACCTTGCTTGCATAAAGCCTCTTTATGTTCTACAAATTGTATGATAAGCCCTTTAGCCACGAAATTCTGATGAAAACATTGGAGTAGTCATCGCTGACAACAGAAGCAACATACCTTCCTCTAGGAAGACTTATTTTTCAAAGTGTCCTTTTCAGAAGCCTGCCCTTTGCGTTCAAAATAAATTATATGCCTTTGGATGAATCTTGCCCCCTTGCCCCTTGTATGCACAAGTGTCCTTTGTTGAATGTTCATCTACTTTACTGTTTCTAAGGAAGCAATGGGCCCTTTTCAGTTCTTGTCACACCCCTGCAAACTTCTTAAAATATGCATTGAAGAGATTAGAGATGGAAAATACGCTGTGGTGATTCCTAGTAAAATTGGGAGCTGCTGAAAGAAGAATACTTACGTAAACACGTTTACACATGCATGCGTATAATATCTGTTGGAAGCTTAAGACGTTTGTCGTAATTATATACACGGTGGTTTGTCCATCACGATTGTGCATCATTTCTGCTTGGAAATTAAGTTTCTATTCTTGCTGTGACTGTTGTTCAAAGTTATTCTATTGAAATCCAGTATGTAGTACTACTTACGAAACAGCAAGGTGAGCTCTTAGCATCATATTCGTCACTCTACGTTGATCCAAAAAGATCTGTGGCCCAGTCTCCTCCTGCAAGATTATCAGGTTAGTTTAACATACGATGGAATAAGTTTTCAAATGAAGAGTATTGCTTGAAATTGGAACTAACAGTGTTTGACTGCAATTCCCACTTTCGCACAAAACAGGACTGGTACTAATGCGAGCAGTCCTTGATATTTAATCAGGGAGCATTTCGAGTAGCGTTTTGAAGTAAAGGAGGTTTGGCTATATTGTAATCAATAAGATGTTAGCAACATGGAAATCATAAAATGACATAAATAATGGCGTGAAAGTAGATTGGTTTATCTATTTATCTTTTAGTGCCCATTAGTGCGCGTAGGCACACTTCAGTTTTGCTCATCAGCTTAGGGATGCTGCAGGGAGACCGCAATAAACTCTGCCAAACAGAGCAGAGAATGCAATTACTGGTAAAATTGACGACTATTGCGCCACTTCTATGTTCAAAGAACTAGGCTGCAGGTCGGTAGACATCTGAACTGGATTGGGGGAGGGGGGCATAGATGTAGAAAGTCAAGTTAAAAGACGGGACGTATGTATGTTACATATCTGTGTCCATAGAAACACAGATATGGGAGGAAAATCTTTGGAAAACGCCCTTTTTGCAGAATGGAATGCAGAATAGAATTTGATGATTGATCATAATGAAAAAGGGAGGGAATCTGGCTTCTTTGCCTAGTTTCGTTGAAATTGGAAGGTTCTTTTCCTTTTTTGTTTTAAACTCATGCCACAATACTTATGCCAAAACTGAAAAGAGTTAAAGCTGTCGGAGAAACAAAATCAAGATATCTGGATGCCACATATCTGTGTTCTGATGCTCCTAGGTTCTAGATTGGATTGAAGTCAACCGAAAAAAATGACTGAAAAGTACATTATGTAGTGCTTCAATATACAACCTTGGTAAATTATTGGGGGGGGGGCAATGGCCCCTGCTCCCAGTGTCTACGGGCCTGGACTAGCTCTCTATAGAAGATGCTATATTTTAAGACACATGTACTATGAAATTTAGATCACTACTGATCTCCGTGTATATCGGAAGATCAGCTGCAAATGACAGAATTCTTTCTCATTTCGTGTTGGAAAGACTTAGAACAGATTGAAAAATGAACAAAGGAGACCACTTCTCTAAAAGCTTAAGAGAAGGCACTGAGATCATGCCAAGTTTTTACATTAATTTTTTTCAATTCTTATTATCTATATTCATTAGGAATTTTTAGCATACTTTTTAAAAAGAAACTATTAGTAAAGTTATTGATATGTTCTAGTGAATTTGTTGTTATGCTTTGTTGTTAAAGGCTTTCTGAATAGGACCAGTTGTAATGCATTATTAAAGTGAATTTTTAGCCTCTATAAATTGGCAAAAAAGGAAATAGATAAATAAACCTTAGGAATGATTAAAGTAGGTCAGTTAACTTAATTTCATCTACATACCTTTTGTAAATTATTTTGAAAGCTGAATTTCCGTCCTCAAAAGGTGCTTTCAGTTCTTATCTGCTCTCAATTCCGTTATCCCTGCTATTTTCTTGTGCATGAAACACCAGAATGGGCCATAACAAATAGGAGGTGATGCTTTTTAGATAAAGGGTGCATTGATAATTTATAACTTTAGACAGCTGTGTTTGGCTCAACAAAATAGGATGTTCTCATAGCATGTGAGCAAACAAAAAAACATGTGAGTGAAATTAACTTACATAAGAGAAACAACAATAGTTATTAAAACAATTTATATAGGAGAAGCAACAACGCGACCAGCTATACTGTATAGAACTAGTGCCAATTGAGAGCTTGATAAGAATACACAAGTTGACGTAATAGGAGGATATCACCTGCAATGTAGCAAATGCTTATGCATACCAGTGATGCATACGCGTGTATGTAATTTTGTTCATACATCAACGCATGCACACAAGGTCTCCTAGTTTCTTTCATGATATACGTAGCCTGCATCATTGATGATCTTGTTGCACTATACACAACTTTTGTCAATATTATTGTGGTATAAATGCATGTGCATGACTACATTGCCCATCTATGCAGGGACGTAACTAGAATGCTTTCATGGAGGGGGGTGTGTCAGAGATTTTTGCCTTGCGACACTAGATTTTGCCTTGCAAAAGTTACATCTTTAACTTGACATTAATCAAAAATAACAGTGTGACAGTAAATTTAAGAAATAACATCGTCTTCACCAACTATTCTCATCTGATTGATAGTGAAAACATACTGATTTTTTATAGAGTTCATCCAAGAGAGGGATTTGCCGATTTATCTTTACACTAGGGTAGCACTAACTACAAGCCTTCTATCTTCTTTGAATTTGATTATTGCATTACTAAAGAACCAAGGTGAAAGAAGAAAAACATGGAGGTTTGGGGAATTTTTAGGGCCATGCCTAATAGAGCGTCGGAAAGCGCCCTTTTAGATCACAGGATAAATGTTACTCTTCCTCTTCTTTTCTTGCCCTCAATCTTTCCCTCGCTAATACACCTCTCAATACCTCCCTTTCTTATAAGATGTGGTATCAAGAGTCTCGTGGACAGATAAAAGGACAAACCAGTGGGTGCTAGATAAAATTGGGGCCAGTCCTGTAATGCGAAAAAACATGAGCTTGAGAAAGATGGCCTATGCCTTTTCGCAGCAGAGGACTGGTCTCAATTTTATCTAGCACCGACTGGTTTTTCCTTTTATCTGTCCACGAGACTCTTAATACCACATTTTAAAGAAGTCAATCATTTTCCCGTCTGTTTCTGTAAATGCGCAGGACTCACATCTGTATGATGCTACAGCAAAGCCAGGCGCAATGTAACAGGCGCAACTTCAGCTTGGTGGATACTCTTCTGCCTTTCCAGATGCTTAGCTTACTATGTACAGTGGACTTAGCCATAGCCAGCCTTTTTCTTATTTCCTTACCACTTTTACAGAACGTGTGAATATAACTGATCCCAGATACACAAAATAATCAACCTCTTCAACTATAGAAAGCCTTAAGTAAGGATTTAGGTAATTTATGGAAACTATAACCTTTTAGACACTCGAATTAGATTATGCGGCTTGCTTTATCGTATGTTTACTTAATGAAATCTTAAGCATGATGCGGATATCACTGCATTCCTTTTTTATAAGAATACCAATTTTTTACGAAGCCTCAATATTCTTTAATTTTTCTGATTTTGAGCCTATAGAAGTATTCTTAAATCATTTGTAATACGGTTATTATTTGGTTTTATTTTTGGTTTAGTTTTTCGTGCAGATAGTTCATTGATTGCAGCTTTATTTAGTCATTTATAATTAGTTCTTAATTAGATTTCCGCTCGTTAGGCTAATGAGTATTGCTGTAGTCTGTTTAGTTACCACCGTTGTGTAATTAGACGTTACAATCACATGATGATTTAATGCTAGGCAAGCATTGAGTGTGGGGACCACCTAGCATTCCGCTCTAATGAATAAATTTGGCATCCAGCATTAGAGAAGAAGTTTGGGAGTTGTTCAGTCAGACATAGAGTCTACTAGAAGGTTAACTAGAGTTCAACGTTGAGAAAAGTTTAACGCTAGGAGGGCCTATATGTGGCGCTTGTAAAAGACCCGTTGCATTGATTAGTAATGAGTAGCATTGGTTTTGAATGAATTACTGTTTGGAAACAAAAGTATTGTATTGTGTTTTCTGCCAATCCTGCCGTAAACGAAAGAAAGGTTCACACATTCTTAATTGACGAAGGTGTATCTTTGCCTAAACGATTAAGGAATACATTCCAATCGTCATTGATGTCTTGCTACATCATAAAACTAAGCAAGAGTTTATATTTTATATCGATGATGCAAAAGTACATCTGAAAGCAGTATTATAACTAGGATGCAAAAATTTTATTATGTCTTGATGAAATTTGAGCCTAGCATTTTCTTGAATTATCGCTATATTTCAATGATTTCTAGCCTCAAAATTCTTATCAGCACTATTCTTACAAAGAAGAGTTTATTTTAGATATCGAGAGCTCAATGATCTTTACAAGCAGGTTCTTGAATGTAGTTCGGCTCTAACCCTAACCATACTCTTAACTTTAACCCTAGACTACCTCTCTATCACTAAACCCTGACCAGCGGTGGCGCCAAGGGAGGGCTAGTGGACTATAGCCCCTCGGAAAATTCCCTGGCGCCACCCCCTGACTCTGCCTAGGCTCTTGCCCCAACTCTAACCCTTTGCATCTTGTCTTGACCGCTTGGTTTCACTTGTTGTTGCCTATTAACCTCATAATCAAACATGGAATTGAGATCATGCTTGAACCAATCAAAACAAGCAAAAAAGAGGAAGTATTCCAGTTCATGGCTCTGCTCAGGTTTGCCAGGGCTGCAAGCACAGTTGTTATTGCAAAAGGAGAAACTAAATGAAATTTGTGGTGGCCACTTAATGTAACAGAAAGAGGCAGTAATTTGAGGCACAGTATTCCCAATGGGTTTCATTTCATTGCTGCGTACTTGCATACTTTTGTTTGTCTTATCTTTAAAGGGCATAACTCTTCAGGTCAAAGGGGGAGCGAACCCACAGCTTACAAGAACCTTGCAACATTATGATAATCAAGTATTTATTTATGATAACGTATTTAGTAGACAGGGACTATCCATAATGTCCAGTCTTGTGTCGCGTTATGCACCCTTTGATTTCATCTATCCTGAAAAATTAGAAGGCCTGGAAAGTAACGAGAATGGTAACCTGTATTGGATTGCAAATTTTTCACCAGCAGACTTTGCAAAGTCAAAGATTTGGAAAACCCTTGTCAAGAGGTTGTCAGGTGTATTCAAAGAAAGGGATTTTCTTCCGTACGAAGCCCAAAGTGTTTTGATAAATCGTGGAGATTTTCCGTCCGTGCAGAAAGGTGAAATATAGTTTTTGTAGTTTCTTTGTTTCCAAAAATCATGCTTGAATTGCTATTTTCTAAAAACATTCGGACAATGATTTAACTAAATTGCAAGCTAATTGCTTCAAGAAGTAATTTATCTAAATTGCAAATAGCTTTTCTAGAAAAGTAATAACTTAGACTACAAATTACTTTGAAAGGCAATTTAATTACTTTCCAAATGCTTTTGGAAATAAAAAAGAAAACATTACCTATTATAGCAGCTTTCCATTATTTGCTTCATCTAAAATTACTTAATCTCTCAGGTTGAGTCATAAATTTAGATTGATATAACTGTTTATTTGTACTTGACACATCTGTTTGTAGCAAAGAGAGATGGGGACCTGCTGTTAAGGATTTTTTTAACACAAGGGCAAAAGAAGAATGATTACAGTGAACTTGTTTTCTTTGATGAAAATGAGGAGATATTTGGCTCTGTATTCCCCAAATTTGGAAGAACTGTTGTCTGGAATGATACTGTGGATTTTATTTTCAAGCCACCTAGCATGCAGAAGATGTCTGGGGAATACAGCTTGTTTATTAAAGCAACATTGAATAAAACAAAATTTGAAAAATCAGTTAATAAATTTAAGGTATGTGCTTCAGCTTTTGGTATGTTTCTATATGTAAAGTTGTCTTGTGTTGACGCAGCCTAAAGCATAAGTGAATAATTTGTGCATGATTTATGTTGATGTATGTTAAGGGCATTGATCCCAGTATCAAGTTTTTACAGTGTGTAAGTTAACATGTAAAATGAAATAATAGATTATATTCATTTTAAACACAAAGTTCTTTGAATTATGCTATGAAAGTATGTGAACTTTGAAATAAGTTGATTTTTATTTGAATTTTACCCAAGCTAGTAATCAAATTAGTTTTGCACTTTGTATTGATGAACTAGATTGTATAGAGCTAGATGAATGTCTTGAATTTGTTGGTAGTGCATTCGGATTCATGAAACCATATAGAGTTTGTGTTGTCCAAAGCTATTGGCATAGAAGTTATGTTTTATTTGTTTACTGTATATCAGACTTTTGTGTTTGGCTATCATGTTTCTGTTTTAGGAGCAAGCATCATTGAGAGAGCAGATTTCAAAGGAGCCATTCCCATTGTCAAATATAACTGATAATTCTGTGTATAGCATTAATTTGACAAACCACTTAGTGAGGAGATTTTATGATAGTAACAATAGAGTTGTTGCTGTTTTTGATGATGTCGTCCCAAAGGAGATCCTCTTTGCATTGAGAAAATACTTTTTCCAGTATGACAGTTCTTATGTTTACAATGTTTATGATCCAGCATACAGTGAAGAGCATGATAATGTCAACTGGGTTGCCCAAGTACCAGTAAGTCAAGTTATCATATATCTCTTTGTCTTCTTGTCTGTTAGCAGTATTGTTGTGCACCTTACATTCTCATCACCATATACTCCTGATTTGTGAACATAGAGTGTGTTATAGCAATATTATCTTAGATTTCAAAACATTTCTTCTACTCCCACCCTGCTTATTCAGACCCCCTGCTTATAAAATTGTTCCAATATTTCCAACCCCATGGCAATTAGGCACTTAAGAGTAGGTGCTAATCTCCTTTATGTTTCTTCTTGGTGCCTAGATAGTTTATAATTTAGCTGTACTTTTGTTGTCTTTTCTTATTTTAAATGTTGTAATTTCTATTTATACATTTCATCTGCTTCCTGGATATTTTTTTGAAGAAGCATATAGGCAGTATGATGAGTTTATGCCACACCCTATAATTAGGGTGTGGCATAAACTCAACATACTGCATAAGGGGGTGTTACAAAAGATTGCCATCCCAGCAACATGCCTGATATCATAAAGAGAGGAATATCAGCAGCGNGGTATGCCAAAGGGCTTTTGAGTTGGGGGGGGGTATAGCTGAAGAAATTTATCAACATGTTACTATATCTTCCTGAATTACTAACAAGCAGTGATCACAATGCCAGCTTTTACCAACAGGCCAAAGAATTACCATCATGCCAAATGATTAGCAATGGGTTTAGCAAGAGGTGGGGGTGCAACACCTCCATGCTCCCTTCTTTGGCATGCCCTCGAGTATATGGCTTTTAGAGCTTTTGCTTGTTATTGCCAGAACTGTGAATCTATTTTGCTTCCATTCCAATTACTTATCAATTTCCTATGGCCATAAAAATTGTTTTTTTCTTTTGAACTAAGGCTGAGCTTCTCCCAAAGAGTCAGGTTTGGCGTTATATTCACCACATTGCTTCATACGTTAGCAATNTGAGACCAATTGGCACCCATATGATGTTTCAATGAATATCATTCAACATACTCACCATCCAAGAATTCATACAGATTGTAGTACTTGGGAGGTAAGTCCAGTGGCATCATCTTTGTTTTGCAAGTATCATTTTGACTATAACATATTGTCTTTGATTGGTTTAACTGGCATTTTTCATATAAGCATTTTGTTTCGCCATTACTGTGAGAAATCTCTTTCTTTTGATCTTTTCCTCTAAATCTTTTGTGTTTTAACCTACGGAGCAGTTGTTTTCAAACCTTGAATTTATTCTAAACACTGTTCTCCTGGAACTCAAGCTTTTGATTTAGGGTCCCTTTTGTAGATCAATATAGGTCAGGATAGGCATGCTTTCACAGTAACAAATATCAACATGATACAGACTAATACAACAATGAGTCAAATACTTTGGGTACCATTTTCTTTGCCATTAGTATAACTGAGATTTGTTTGATTCCAAGTAGACTGCACATACTTTTTTCTTCTTATCAAAAATGAAGCATTCACAAGGTAGAATTTAGTAATAACTCCCAACAAAATTGGGTGCCAAAATCAGGCCTGCCTAGTTACATAAAAAACATGAGGCTTCCTTATTGAAGTATCCTGGCTGTGAAATCTCTTGATATTTCTACTGTTGAGTGTTTTATTATCCTATTTAAAATTGCAGCATGAGTACACAATTTTGATGTACCTCACACCTGAATGGAAAGAAGATATGTATGGTGAAACAATATTTTTTGAAGAGGTTGATAAGCACCTGAAAAAGAAACGCAACTTTAAGGCTGGAAATGAAAAATATGAAACACTAGGTTGGTTGTTTCAGTGATTATATGAAACTTTTCTTATGAATTGAATATTTGTATGTAGCTCAGCAGCATCTTTCAATGTATGATGCATGTTCCTTTGATAAGAGTATGGTTTACAAGAAAGTAATTTTCAACTCCTCAAAAAATTAGGAAAGCTCAATACTAGATTTTTGAGACCTATGAAGGTTAATGAGTCCATGCATCTAAAATTCCAATGGTCTGTGTGCAAAATGACTCTCTTTCAAGATACTCACTATTTGTGTTAGTTCTTATATCCACTTTTTATTAACAATTTATCATCTGTTANATTTCTGTAGTACATACAACTTGTTTGTTGAAAGATCTAAGGTTTCAATACCAAGCCAAAAAATTGTTTATAGGAAATACATGCAAGATTTTCTGAATAGCAGTATACTTTGCTCAGTTAAAATGAACTCTTCCCAGTAGAATTTATCAAGACTATTTCTTGCTACTCTCCAGTCCAAAATGGAGAGGANAAGTGGTAATGAATGGGCACATTGGAAAAAGTCCTAAGTATAATAGCTGGGGGCTGCAATAAACGGGTTAGTTTGACAAAATGCTGTAAGTAAAATAACTAGAAGGTGGGTCACAATTGATGAGATAGAGATGAAAAAGCAGCATGTATTAATGAAGCAAACTTTGAATGCATTTTCACTGCTTCTGATGGCAATTACTCTTTCAAGCCCTCAGCTGGAGGCAATTTTTCTAGATCTGAAATAAAATAATATCATTTAGGCTCACAATTAGCAAGTGGAAAATGGGGGAGGGGGATAGCCATAAGAATGACTTGGTCTGTATTTTTTGAAAAATATATGGTTGAGCAGGATTTACAACTCCGCACTGGGGAGCCATGTATCTTATAATAATACATGGGAGAGTAGAAGGTAGACCTCTTAGCCAAGCCATTCTAGGTTGTGTAGGGAAAGTTTGAGTCAAGGGTAAAATGCTGGATAAAGCTACCAAAAGCAGTGATTATTTCCTTTACCAGAAGTAACTTAATTATTCTTTGATTGTTCTAGCTGATTATTGTAGTGCACAATATTGTATGAAAATATTTCTGTTGCACTGTTTAACCTAACAGACAAATTTTTGCAGGTGCAGTCATCCCAAAATTTGGTCGGATTGTCATATTCCGGAATGTAGTCGAACATTCTGGTAGACCACCAAGTCCAGACTTCCTAGCCGCTCGGTACACATTTCCTGTCAAGGTAACCAATAGCAACTAATTTGACATTGCTCATTGATTATCAGAAAGTTATACAAGGTTTGTACAAGACTTGCCCTAAATATTCTCTAAATCAGATGATTTTCTCTGCCCATTTGTGGCAATGAATAGTGTTTCTAGAAGCCATCTTCAATCATGAATGATGAAATTGTGATGTATAACACCTTTGACATTCACTTATTTGCTGTGAAACAACTCAGACACTTTCTTCAATATCTTGAAGAG
>OLMO02000009.1:21996228-22029642 GCA_900291935.2 Cassiopea xamachana | reverse complement strand
TTTGGAGAGTTCTCCACTACATGATAAAATATCAATATTCCCTGAATGTTCCTTGGCTTTCTAATAATCCATTACTATTCCAGGTTTTCCATGACTTTTGCAAACATTGTACGAACCCTATCATGTCTATTGCACACTATATGTCATAACTATATGTTAATAAAATTTATTTTACGTCCCACAGCTCTAGATATTTCTCCCTTGTGCATAGGGATCCAAAAGGAAATTCAAAGAAAACTGTACAATTTAAACTCTTGATATGCTGATAAGTCTCTTATTTTTGGTATTTTGGGCTTCTTGCGTCTATTTATTTAGAGCTGCCTAAAAGTTTTTTTTTTAGTCCATGAATAGTCCTGGAAAACTCCTGTAAAATGCTTTGCTTCTGAGCAGAATATTGTTCATAAATGATTCTTGTGCGACAAAAGGTATAGATTTTCGTGAAAATTAGAAGAAAAATTCATATCTTTGTTGGCGTCAATCGGCATCTACAGCATTGAGCTTGGTCTATAAACATCCAAATAAACAAAAGAGTTTCTTTTTGATGAAGCTTGAGTCTTGCGTTATTCTTATTTCTACATCTGAGCGCATTTGAACCTTAATATTCTAGAAGACCATCTTTTATTATAAAGCATATAGATATAGATAATCATGGTACCTTCTAACTTGTTGAATGCAAACCATGATTTAGTAAATTTATCCCTGATTTTAAATGCCGTGAGCGAGTTTTGGCAGCTTATAGCTAACTACGTTAAACGTCATTAGAGTTCTCTGATAATTCTTTCACCAATCTCATTGACTTACCAAAGATTTGACCCCCCCCCCGTTGCGTTGTAGCCAGATTGCATTCAAGACCCTTTTGTGCCAGATCTGTGGTGAGCACGGACCTTCATGGAAGCACGTCTATTGTAATTTGGCGATTTTAATAAAAATTTAGGCCAAGTTTGCCCAATCTGTACAAGCTGAAATGGCGAGCCAATTTTTCTAGAAGAATTTTGGCTGGAATCTGTGGCGAGCAAAGTCCGAGAATACATACTGGGGTTGTAGCAGTGTCTTCCAAATTAGGGAAGTTCTCCATGATATCTACCCTGTTTTTCCCGAGTCGGTATAGGTCCTAAGCAAATATTACACACTACGCTTGTCACAGTATAAGGCTATTTAAGCAAAATTTAGCCTATTTGAGCAATGTGTGTTCAATTTCCATCATGGAAAATTAAAACCAGCAGTTTCACTAAGGGAATAATATGTTTTCTTAAGAGCTTTTTTAGCACATTAGGAAATGGATTGTATGAAGAAACAAAGAAAAATATTTTCCACGACTCTCTAGCATTAGTCAAATTCCCTTTATATTTTTTAAACAGAACCAATTTCCCAGAATTCCCTGATTTGGCTAACAGTTTGTGTAGATTCGTGTATAGTAAACTAAACTATTGCCTAGAACGTCCATAATTCTCGTATCTTCTTGTTTACCTCGAACTTGGATGTAACAAACACATCCACTTGGTGTTTCCGAGGCGGTTGGTAAACATCTTAAACAGAGGTTAAAGTTAAAATATGGGCCATCGGCAGAAAGTTTAGTAGTTNTTTACTGTCCACGTAGCTTTGGAGAGTATCTCTAATTCTGCAGCATTTGTCTTGTAGATTGGAAGATCACCCGAAATTGCTATTGCGAAGAAATTGCGCGAGTTGCTTTCTGATTTTGTGGAGGAGGGAAAAGAAGGATATAAGCTGATGAACGACCTTGAGGCTGGTAAATACGATACATCTGGTGATGCTGGGAATGAAGAGTTCCTCAACAAGAAATATTTGCATTTCAAGAAAACCAAGGAGAAAGTGGATTATTCCGATAGAAAACGTTTGTACAACATGCTCTCAATGTCACCAATTAAATGAATTTTAACGACATGATCTTTGTAGGCTGCAAAACGCTTTATACGGTAGAAAGTAGAAGTCCAAAAATACAGTGGTTTTCTGGGTTTTGTAGACTTTAATATTTCTATAAGGGATTTATTCTGAAGGAACGGAAAAGCGCATGAGATTAATTTCTATTTGCCAGCTTTCTTGCTTGCTCAGAAGATTTANAACTGCAATCAATAAAACTTATATATTAAATAAAATAAATATCAATAAGTCAAATAAAATCAATCAATAAAAAATCAAAAAAACTTTTTGTATAGGAAGCTTCTTCCTTTGCCAAATTCTTGGCACCTGAAGGTCGTCTTTGGTTAGTGAGCTCTTCAGTATAAGTAACCCTGCTGCAATACATACTCTAGAGAAAGCCTAGAAAAAGGACAATTATTCCGGCTAGTTTACACCAAACGTTTGCAGTGCAAGCCAAGGCTACTTTCAGTAACATGAAGAGTCGATAGTATATCCAGTGGTAGTGACAGAAGATGGAATTACTACACTTAATTTGGGAGACCTGAAGGATAATGAAGTTGATGGAAACGAGGAAGAAAATTACCAATTAAAAAGTCTAGCGTGTTAATATCTTAGAAATGGCAGCTTCATATGGGGCTCATGAGTGGCGCCAGCAACTTTCTGACGTGATGCTGACTATTCCGACGGGGGGGCTGGGAGACTAAGATAGGCTTAGTAGGATACTACAACAACTACTGTAACTTCGAAAACAGAGTTTAGAATCTTCCAACAGGAGCTAGCCAATTCCGACGGGGGCTATGGCCCCCTCTAGCTATGTTTTTGTACTTATATTTTTGAGTCGCTAAGCAACTCAATACGAGAAGCAGTACACAATCGAAGATGCAGGCTAGCTATAATTTGAGAAATACTTCATGCTTTAGTAAGAGTGAAAATGGGTAATGTACACTATGAATGCGCTTGAAGGAGCTGAAGTAGACACGAAAGGATTTATAACTACAGTCTAAAATAACAGTCTACAAAGATTGAATATGTGAATGATTGAATATGATGATGTAGAGTTGATAGGAAATTACATTTGGCTTTAATGACAACATTGGATTAAAATGATCTCTCATAGTGCTATTACATCAGGGTGAAGAGCAGTGATATATTCCATAAACAACAATTGCTCCCACAGGCAATACCGATGTTACTCAGTAAGCAGTTGTTGATATCTGCTATTTATTCGTTGTTGTTTATAACAACACACCACAGCCATTTGATTCAAATTTGTGTATTATTCCAGCCAAGACTCTTGAAATTTGTTGCACTGTTCACTGCTTTACTGCTTAGAATCCTGAACTGAATTCCAGCAAACACAGCAATGGTGGACAGCATGAAAGCCATAACGGACTGCCAAGGTCTTTCTCCTGGTTTCTGCTCCAACAAAAATTGCATCATTTTGTCATAGCTATGTTCATTCTCTCTCCTCCTAAGTCGACTTATGCTACGCACCAGCCTACCCCATAAGTAATCTATTGACACGTTTCCAAGAACCTGAATTGGCAGGATGAAGCAGCCAAGAAGAAAAGCCAGCCTCTCATACCGATAGGCGCTGATAGGCGACGAAGCTATCCACGAGTGTAGTTCTAACAGTAGCGATAAGGTTGCGAGCACAATGTTCAGTGACATCCAACCGGACGTAAATTCTCTGAATGTATGAAAATGATCGAACGTTTCCGCTAATCTTTGCCGGCATATGTCAATGTCTTCGATATGAGTGTTTACAAACTGCGATACAAGGCGAACTTCTTTCTCGAAACTTCGCCGCACAAGGTAGACGATATAGGCGAAACCGGCGAAATTGAACGTGTTAACGGCTAATGTGAAGCACGTGAAAATGATTGCGTCTGTATGCGTTCCTTTTCCGTAATTGTAGATATTACTAAGAGGGTAGCACTGCAAGGCAATGAAGAACACGCTTGCGAAGAGAAGAAAGTAACCAGCGGCACGTGACCTTCGCATATCAACCAATCGGAGACGCTGAACGAGATAGATGGGACTGAGAGCTGCAGACCATTTGCCTGGTGCTATGGTAGGCCAAGTGCTATAGATATTGCAAGTGAGTGCGGCAAATGGGGGTATTGACAGCAGCAGCTGTATGGAAGTCGTAGCCAGAAACTCAACAATGTCATCCTTGTTTTTTCGGAAACGTAAGATATTGTAGAGAATTAAGTAAATGACACTGCACAGGATAACAAGCAGCCATACTATGGACAAGCATGTACNCTGCCTGGATGGTTGAGACGACTCGCACCAATCTCTTTGTCTTTCAAATGATTGACTTGTCCAGTGTGGTCCCACAGAAAACTCTCGCATATATCACATGGCGATATGTATGAACTAATGCTTGCAAAGTTATGAAGGCCTTTTTCCTTGCAAGCATTGCAGCGGCGAATAGTTACAAGTGGAGCTGCAGATGAAACATAATCAGCATGTGAAAATCACTAAACGTATGCATCTAAATTCCCGATTATTTGGTAAATTTTTCGTTTCCCCTACTGTAATCAAAGCCTCCCGATTTCAGTACCTTTCCGTAAAGAATTTTTTTTGAAACTTCATGATTATAATAATATATTTTACATATACAATGATACACCTCACTACATTAAGGCAGTGTATAATTGGCAAGTCTGCTTTATATATATATATATATATATATATGTAAACAATTTTTCATAAAAATAACAACTAAATACAATGGCAAACCTCACTATTGCAGGTAGTTTACTATTGGCTACTTAAATTGACAAAACGTGGTAGAAGCTAGTAGTTCATAGGTTCTGGGTTACACCAATCTTTATTGCGACAGCAGAAGATAAAATACGAGGACCTAATTGCGATGTTCATTATTGTTTTAATTATGAAGCTCGTCTGGTCAGTGGTCATTTCTAAATCCTTCATCATGTCAATAAAATCGGAAGATTTATCGAATAATCCAAGTGAGCTCATTGATAAATTGACAAATTTGACCAGTCTGTAATTGTCTTTCAGCTGATTTACAAGTTCAAGATACTTGAGGTTTTTTCGATTTGCATTTTTAGCCAAATTAGATTCAAAACCTACTGTTAACTCAATTATGTAAAGGCACTTGGTTTGAAAATGTAAGACGAGGTCAGGGCGAAGAGAATCGCCTGTGATAACAGAAGGAGAAATAAAACCTGGAATATCTGCATAGAGAGTAGAATTTTGAAAAGACTGAAATGTCTTAGCTATGAAATGAAGAATGGAATCATGTCGCCATGTAAACCGACCCTGTGTGAGATAGGTTTGACAGCCAGCTATAATATGTAAGAGTGATTCTGACTGAAAACAGAAGGAACAATCGGATGTCGGTGATAATCCCCATTTGTGCAGATTGGAACGAGTTGGCAGTGTATTGTTGATGTACTTGACTGTGAAATTAAATATATTCTTTGCCCAATCATAAAAATCCGACGTTTGGAATAAAAGGTCGACATAGTCTGCAAGAGCATTCTTCACCGCGCCACCTTTTTATCTTTGATTTAAACAATGAGAGAGATTCAGTATTCCTTACATCTTGAGGGAGGGAAAACCAAAGTTTAGGCCCTCTGTATCTGATGGACTCAGATCCAAAATTTACGGTCTTTATCCTTGGTATTACAAATTCATTGTTAATTCTTAGGTTATACATATTTTCTCGCTCCCTGAGGATCTCACTCATAAAAAGAGGGTTCATACTGTTCTGCGTTTTAAATATTTCTGTCATTAGGGTTTGTAAGTTCTTCGTATGGATAGTAACCGATTTATCTCTTTCTAATAAAATGTCAAAACTAGAAACATAATCCTTGTAAGCAATTCTTAAAGCCCTTTCGTGTATCTTATTAATCTTGTTATTCAAATGCCTACTGTGGAACATCCAAGCCAACTGGCAGTATTGAAACTGGCTCATTACAAAGGCTCTCATTAAGATTTGCAGTTTGTTGGAGTTCATATATGGAGACAGACAAGAGAGTGCAAAAAGCTTATTCCCAGCTTTTTTACATAACTTGTTGATATGCGTCTCAAAAGTTAGTTTTCTATCAATCATTACCCCTACTAACTTTTCCTCCTTGGTATTTCCAATAACGCTGCTACCTTTTGTGACCCTTGCACATGCTTCAGGGGCATAATAACTGGTGAAGTTTAAATTCAAACTAAAAACTCTTTGAGAGATACTGGACAAATGAGTTATGACTCATGGCAGTTGCCTAGAAGATAGGATGGCAAGAAGAGCATTGTAAGTTTTCATGGAGTGCAGGGTTCCCAACACCCTTGATTGACATGCAATTTAAAAACTATGTAATTCTTCTAAATTTTAATTTGAAAGTAGCCATCTAAAGGCTGCCCCTATCAAAACTGCATTAAAATAAAATGATATATACTTGCATGCATACCCCCTTCCTTTTAAGCAGCATACTTTAAATTTCTGCTTACCGTTGTGATACAATCCAATGGTTTTCAAGTAAATCCAAAAAATAAATGGCCAGTGTTGCTCCTTATCTTTCCTTGCATTTGGCTGAACAAGAAAGGCTGAATCATCTTCTGGAATTGAATCAATGTCTAATCGAATGTCCATTGGTATACAGAGTACCCTGCAAGGTATGATAAAGGGCATAACATGAAAAGAAAATAGTATTTATGTAGTAAAAAGTCAATTTTGTAGTTTTTGTAATTTGAAGATAAGTTAACAGTACAATTTGCGCAAGACCATTGACTAAATAAGGGATGACCAAGCAATGGCTTGTGAGCAACATAGAGCATATTCAAATAAGTTGATAAAAATCATTTTCATATCAAAATTAGTACAGAAGGTAAGTAGTTTAGAGGGTATTTTTTTAGACTTTGACTAATGCATGTGTAAATTTTGCTTTTGTGTCTTGTGACACTCATCATGATCATCATCACCAAGAGCTCAAGCAAACTTGGCTGTTTTTGACAACCCCTCCATCCATCTCTTATCATTCATTATGGTTGGAAGTTCATGTTTCAACCCATCCTTTATCTTCCATTAGTTGGTCTATATATGTTTCTAAGGACATCCTTGTGCACTTCTCCCATGCATTGGAGTCCATAGCAATATGTCTCTAGCAAGCTCTTGTTTCCCATGCTAGCAGTGTCTAGAAAATCTTGTTCATTGTTTTACAATTGAAATGCTGATATGAGGGATTTTACCAGATGCTCAAACATCTAAGTCAATGTACATTGCTCCTACATTAAGCAAGTTGGGATACCCCTGGACTACATGTAAGTATCTACTGACAGCAACATGTGCAGAGTACTCTTTGGCACCAAATAGTATGGGGTACAATAAGGAGGGGGTTAGCATGTTTGCTAAAAAGCAGAGACTAGGGGGTTCAATGTTCAATAGACAGTATGGGGACTAATCATTTCCAAACTATTGCAATTAGTTGTTAACATTGCATAAGTACAAGGTATATAGTTTGTTTTGACTTCCTTACTTGTTAATGTTGATTTGTGTTCGCAAAGCCAATGTATTTTATTTAATTAGCTCTGTTAAAACTCTGAAATCTTTAGGTTAGTAAAATTGGGGGTTGGATATTCTTCAAAATTGCTTAGATAAGGGTGTTTACTAAGTGGAAATGGATGGTGAAATTTTCAAAAATCTGCAATTGGGGTCCCCTTACTATTCAGGGCCAAAGAGTAGCTACTTTGGATGCAATTTATTTAATGGAAATGTGTATTTTGTTAAATGATAATGTACTTAATCATAAAAATAGGAATGCAGCGGATGCAATTTATTTAATGGAAATGTGTATTTTGTTAAATGATAATGTACTTAATCATAAAAATAGGAATGCAGCTGATTTCTAATGTTTTTCCTAAGTACCCTTGATGTAAATAAATCTAGGGGGAATAGAGAGGGCTGGCAATAATGCTTAGACCTAAATATGTACTTTTTTGTGATAAAGATATACTCATTGTCAATTTGTTTTACAGAAGGAATGGTGTTTTGATAAAATGTAGTTAAGATCTTAAATGGTTTTTACTTAGATGGTTTTTATATGCAAGGGCACTAGAATGAGACTAATATATTTACACCACGCCTTTCCACGCCCATTTCTAGGTGTGCAATGTCATTTGAGAAAAGATTTCGAGTGTACAATTATCAAACTCTGCAGTCTGGCAGGGCAGAATATTTTGATTGAGGGGTTCAAAGCTTACTTATTAATCAAGAACGTGAATATATAAAGATATCACTAAAAACATCTCATTATATTTAGTTTTGATACTCACAGTGCTAATTGTGGTTTTTCTTCATGAATATTTTACCAACACTTCAATACAGCAGGCGAAAAATACAATCATATTGGCGTCCATTGTACCTACTCATCATGTGACTAGCACATAGTACCAGCTAAAATTGAATGAAGAACTTTAAGGCTGAGTAGTGTGAATAGAGAAGGTGCAATCTACTTGATCTTAATCACTACATCTTAGGTGTACATTTGAAAACCTCGCAAGGTAAAATAGCAGGTCTCTTTGCTTCTAAAAGTAACTGACGTACGCCTAGGTCACTTAGGCCAGGAAAGCCGAATAACAACATAAGCCAATAGCTTACATCCCTATGAAAAACGATCAAGATTTACAAGGAAATGAAGTGACATAAAATCATGACATTTCATTAGAGCTACCTGTATTGTTTCTCAACATCTTCTTCGTTTTCTAAGCATTATCTACTTTCTGCGTAGATAACTTTTCAAAAATTACTTCTTATTTCGTTTTGCTGAGACGGGCATCTTCTTGATTATGAGGCCGTAGAACTTGATTGGGCAGATCCCATTACGTATGTATCCGGATTGGTCGCTTCAATCGAGGTTCTACGGAAGGGAGGTCTCAAAAGTGATTATACTGAAGGTGGAGTAGCAGTTGTGAGAATATCAACAGGATACTTGCACGCGTTGAGTGGAGGTAACATATCGACGATGTCTGTGAAAACTGTTGCAAGCTACACATGTGCAATTTTCTCAGTAGTGGTCTTGATTCTTTGTCTATGCACTAATTACTGGATTGAGTACGAAGTGATTGACAGAACAGTTATTGGGAAAGACCGAAGGTATAGAGTGAGAGCAGGCTTGTGGGAATATTGTCAACGAGTGAAAGAAATAACTGATAAAGACTTTGGAGCATTGAAGTGTACAGCTGTAGACAAACTAGAAGGAACAGGCTTGAAAACAGGTTGGAATTTTTGCATTGAATAGATTGTTTGGTTTCCATGCCTTCTCTCAACACTAACACGAAGAATCAAACATAGGCTAGTGTATACGTTACAGAGTGATTCAATTTGTAAATCAGCGTTATGTATGAAAACTATGGTGGTTTTTCACATTGAACGCTGATTTGTTATATTCAATCATTCTATATGCTATCAAAGTATTGTCGAAAGCTATATCTTTCTAAGCAGAAAGCATACCAGCCCACCCAAGACATTTCTACACCCTTTCGAGATCCCGTCCAAGCATTTTGTGTATTGCAGTAAAGTTCTGTGATGACTAATCTTCACACCCGCGCCTAGTGCTGTAGGAGCGGAAATGTTCTATAGGCAAGCTTTATATTAAATATTCATGGAACCTATCTTTTTCTTATTAGTTAGTAATATAATTGTTATTTGACAACTGACCCTTTGGTGGCGCTGTCTTGTGTTTACCCCCACTCCCACAAATGCCTATCCCATTTGCCATTTTCAGCACGCACAAGAATAGTGTTAAATGGTAGAGGTAAAGGTTTTTGGGTACTAAAACCACTTTCGTACCGCCTCTATGTCTGCCATGTTGGCAATTGCTAAACATGGAGTGTGTGTGGGTATATGGGCATGCATTTCTACCATTCCTCGTTTTATTTTTCATTTCATTCATTTTCACATAATTTTAGGAGGGTGGCTCTTCAGCCGAAGCTAGTTTGCAAGGAGCCCTCCATTTACTTTACAATATACTCAATAATAAAATGCAAAGATAAATTGCAATATACTAATTAAAAACAATGCAAAAAAAATCTCAAAATTAAGCATACAGAGATATACAAAAGTAATCTACACTAAATAGAAGATAGGAGTAAATAAAAAAGAAAACAAAATCCTAATTCATTCTCATCCTGGAGAGAGAATTGTGATTTGATTCAGACAGATAAAAACTATGAAACTATTTTTTATAGGTAGCATTGGTTGGTGTAATGTATGTTCCCTCTAATATAACAGTATATGCATACTTCTATGACCACCATTATTGAACAGTGTGTTTTCACTTTTAGCTAAAAGAGATGCCATCTTTGCAATGTATCTATTGGCTATGTTGGCCACTCTTGTTGCCTTCATATTTGTCACTGTTTACTGTATTACAGACAAGTACTTCTTCCCTGTGACCAGATCAGCCATACTTTTCTTTTTATCAGGTAAGTAGCACAGGATTCTATGAAATACTGTTTGTGTAATTCTTGCCCCATTTCTCATGCAATGCATAATTGGGCTTTAGAAAGCCTTCTGTTGAATAAATGTCATAAATTTGTATGAAAGGTTTGCTTTAACTGGCTGGAACTACTTTGTCAACAAGTTAGCTGTGTTAAGAGAAATAGTTATTTGTTGTAGACCATAAAGTGTAATGTTTTCAATAATTACATGGAATGTCAAGCTAGATTTTTTCTAGATGGAGAATGCTGCAATTGTTAAACATGTAGCATTTCAGCATGAGTTGATTTTTATACTAATGTTTATGATAAGATAAGTTCACAGTAGAGGAGCCACCAAGAAGGCACCACTATAGAAAATATTTCTTTTTTGAATATGAATTTAAACTCCTTGAAGTCTTAGAAAGTAATCTTTTTTACAGCTATCTTTGTTGTAATTGGCCTGGCTATCTATACTGATAATTACATGAACAAGAAAGTGCAATTCTCATGGTCATATGGAGCTGGTTGGTCGGCTACTGCAATGTACATCATCAGTGTCATCTTATTGTTTGCAGACAAATAAAATGATGACTGTTTGAAACTGTCTAGGTTATAGCCATTTATTTAACTCTCAGCTGTGACCACAATACTCACAGATGTGTCATGTTTCTGCATGCTAAGGTTATTATCTACTGAGGTATTGCAAGATTTAAAGTAGATTATAGTGGCAGATGTTTTTATGGACAAGGATCTTTAAACAACAAATTGTGTGATAAGTAGTATGATTGACAGCATTATTTAACTTTGGCCTAGTCATGACAAGTCCCAATTTGTGGGAAATGGTTTCCTATATTCCACATGTTTTTCATCTACATAGCAAAGACTGTATTTTGTTTATTGCATTAAGCAATAGCATATGCCCTCCTTAAAGCATGATGACTTGTAGTATTTATATGCATACCTTCTGCATCTCAAATATTTGTGAAATAATGCATGAACCTATTCCAGTCCTTGTCATGAGCAGAATGTGGCACATGTAGCAATTAGTACATGCAATTAATTTGGGCATGCAGTTGAACTGTCAAAAAATGGAGAAACAATAACAGAATTAGAATATGCTGTAAGATCAAGCATACAAGTTAAATTATTGACCATTAGCCTCTGAAAATGACAATATTGAAACCCAAAATGTTATTAGTACCTCTCTAAATATGCGTGTGTTTGTGAGATCACACATGTTAAATGACAAGAACTGGTCTGCATTTCTTTGGGAAGCCTTGAGATGGTTTCCTTATTGTTCTGTCAGTTTTTATGATAATGTCACTTAATGATGGCTTGTATTTGTTACAAGAATCTCAACTTGTTAATTAAATGGTAGCAGTGTATTCAATTTGTTGTGTTCTTCTGCCAATTGCTTATTTTTTCATTGAGTTGACATTTTGAACAGCTTAAAATTCCAAGTCCATAGCTTTGTTTTTTAACCAATGTATGAAGTTTTCTGGTTGGTATTGATAGAGCTCTACCTGTGACATTTTTCAGTTTTACTCAGAAAGGTTGTGATTGAAAATTAGCCAGAGATGGTGCCAAGATTTTCTGTTAGGGGGCTGACTTCCAATTGGGTGGGCTATAGCACACTTAGTAGAGTGCTAATAGTTGTTTAAAATACTCAGAAAAGAGTTCTCTGCCATTTATTGGGGAGCTAGTGTATTTCAACAAGGGCCCTAGCCCCCTAGAACCACCATTGAACTCAAGACATCACTGACAGAGGTATCAGTAAAGCAATATAGAGGAGGGAGCTCTTGTTAGTGCTAATAAGTGAGCCATTCCTAGAGACTTACTTGAGCATTGTGATAATTCTGATTGTTGTATTTGGGTATTGATATTGCTATGAGGATTCAGCCATTGTTAGAAGATGGGATAGAACCATCAGCAAAGGAGAGAAAGTTGCAGGGGTGGCTGAAGCCCCCTTAGTTGGGCAGAAATCTGCTACATCTGGGCGATTTTCCTGAACAACATGAAATTCTGACAACTTTTCTGACTGCTCTCCAGATTGCTCCACTCATTAGGGCAGACATGTAACAGCCCCCTAAATTTGGAGTCCTATGGCTATGGATCAAAATTTTGGTTCATCTGCCATCTTGCTGCAGCTTTGTGAGCTGATGAAAATTGTGTGCATTTCTACTTGATGTCACTTATCAATTGTATTATTGATAAGAGACTTGTAGTGATCGCACTATCATAAAAATAGTAATATTGCTCCTGTTACCAGTGGCGTAGGTGGAAAAAAATTTAAATGGGTGTGACAACATGGATGGCGCGACAGGGGACTGTAGCCACCTAAAATGATACTGAGTCCTCCGTCGGCACCTAAAGTTATATGCGCTGTCGGCTTTTTCATACTATCCATGACCTCTTTTAGTTTGTACAGCCAATGTAATAGGTTTTGAAATTCTTTGACACCGCTCACTATCGGCACTTTGGCAACTCTATCTCCCAAACATTTTTCTCTGGCTCCTTTGTTGTGTGGAAACCAAATTGCGCTGAGCTTTTAGCGCATGGCACCCAAATTCCTCCCAATCTCTGATAACTGGCGCCGCCCCTGGCCACACACCAACCTTTGTTGGTGACTTTCTTCATTACATGACTGCATGATTTGCCAAGACGCAATCAAAATAGTAACGTCGTAAATGGGTGTGGCAACCAGTTTTGTCCTTATAGACAGGGGAGGGGGGCTTTTAAGCAAAACCGGACCGGCTTGCACCTGGGAGTGAGGGAGCTAAACATTGGCAGAAATTTGCGGTCATCCTTTTTCAATGACCCTGTCGAGTATTGCTCCGAATTCTCCTAGGTTTCTCAAGAAAAGTCGTTTACATGTTTACGTAGTTGTCTATTCAGTAAAGAAACGTTCTGCTTCATGTATGCACTGTTTCATGCCTACATTTCATGTTTTCATAGCGACAGCATCCAGGGGCAAATCTCCTGGGGGGTGAAATGATGAAAAATTAGTAATTTGTTGGGCACTTTTTTTGGCTGCTGGTACATTTGTTGGGTACTTTTGGAGCACTTGGTAAGTAGATGCTCTTCCCTCAACGCTTACCTTTCCCCTGGGGTAATATGCAAGGCCCAATGTTAGTGTTTACTTGTAACACTTTGTGCTGTTTTAAATTGAAGCAGTGCAATTGTTCTTAATGAAAGATCCTACTTATATATTATAAGTTGTAAATATGATATTTATGTTAACTAAGCCTCTAAAAAATAGGGCATACCTACTTGTTCTAGTTTTGGGAGATGCATTCTAAGCCAAAGTAAAAGGCGTGGTCTCACAAGTTTTTTCTGGGTGATACCTTGTCTACAGAGCTATAGTTCTCCTTATCTACCAACTTACATTCAAAAGAACTTCCCTTAAAATAACTGCAAAGTTGCATCTATGTCATGCACATCATGTAAGGCCAATTTTGGATACTACACTCATCTTTTACAACAAATTGCACCTGACACAATTTATTTTAGGCTCAGGTCTTAATGACTTCTACGCATGGCACGCCCTTTCAAATTTGATCGGCGACGCCCTTTTGTCGGGTAACTCTGTCTCACACCCCTCCCCCGTCAATGGAAGCACCCTTGTTTCGCCCTTGCATGCAATAGCCAAAAGATGAAATGTTTGACAAAACATTTTATTGCATAGCCGGAAGTTATGTCACAAGAGGTAGAGGACTTCAGGTATCTGCTGTCATATTTTAATTTTTGACATCAAAGGGTCTGTAAAAAGGCGCTTCGTTTCTGCAATGGTTGGATCTCTGGTCAGCTCAATACACAGAATTAACACTACACTTAGGCCATTTGTTGCGTCATTGCAACTACTTGACTGTGGAGTTTTTTATGGGAACATAGTAAAAAGAGGAATTACGTACATACAAGGCCAATCACCGAGGAAAGGAGTGCGAGAATATTTTTATTACATTGACCATCAAGGACAGGTAAGCATTGATTCTAGATCTTGCTTGTAAACGGCAAAGATATGTATTCCACCAATCGAATTAATAACTTTCTCTCTAAGTGAAGTAAGTTGTTGCTAAGGTTCCTCGTAGTTTTACACTAGCAGTTCACCTGTTAAGTCTATGCTTCTGTTTTAGTTATTCTTGGATGATACTAAAGTCAAGAATTTCATCACTTGTTTCAAAGGCATGGTTGATGTTTGTAACCGTCTGACACGAGATAATGTGAGCGGATAATAGGCACATAGCAATGTCTCCAAATGATGTATTTGACATGATTTTCCCCCCATCATAGAATTATTGATCTGGAAAGTACATACTCAGTTACACTTTGAGACTGTTATATAATTATCACGCCATTTTGCAGCAATACTCAATTCAATACAAAGAAGTGACTATCTTGCTATTTCAGTACAATGACATGTCGACAAGCAAGAAGGCATGATCAAAGTTTGTTAAAGAGCTATTTAAAAAAAAATAGCATCTTGCAAGAGGTCTCTCACCCCAACCCTAACATTTCTCATCAAATTTGGGCAAATGACAACATTGATCCTCACAAAAGCTTGGGCATACCCCCTGTTTCCCCCTGTGGTACCAACACTGTGGTACATGCTGGCTTTTGACCACCCAGACAATACCTCCAGCTACACGTTTTTAGCAAGCCTGAAAATGTGGTTTCCCATTAATTGCAAGTGCTCAAATTTGGCATTTCATCCTAACTTAGGTGTATCTAGCAAGGGTAAAAAGGAGAAAAACTTCTCAGGGTGTTGTGAAATTTCTAATTCTTTTTGATGATTTGGCATGGAATGCCCCACATGTGATTTTACCAGGTCTGCTTTTGTGTACCAAGCTTCCCTTTTCTTTAGTTCCTTACATGCTTGATTATAACTTCACAAAGTTTCTCCACTTAAGGAAACTACTGCATTTATGAGAGAATCTTTCTGAAGCAAGATTTCTGAAACTCCA
The DNA here is from genome assembly GCA_900291935.2 of Cassiopea xamachana. Classification (NCBI taxonomy): domain Eukaryota; kingdom Metazoa; phylum Cnidaria; class Scyphozoa; order Rhizostomeae; family Cassiopeidae; genus Cassiopea; species Cassiopea xamachana. The sequence continues at coordinate 22,014,361 of OLMO02000009.1, read as the reverse complement.
CCAATGGAGTACTGAATAATGTCTTGGTGGCCTCTAAAAGTATTTAAAATATGGGTCCTAGAAAATTTATATGTATGAGCTCCCTGAAAATACTCCCTTCCTATTTTCCTTTTCATCATGAAGCTATCATAAGTTGTATGGCAATACTATGTAATAAGATGACAAAATCAAATGCTGAGACAAGGAAGTCATTAGATTTGTACCAGCAGTGAAAAAACTCCCACACCATTTGTTTTTGCCACTCTACCTACACCCTTAGTTCCTACAGGCACCAAAATGAACTTGTTGGAATCTCCAATGCCCTGTGTGCATGTTTGCTGTGTCTTGTCATACCAATCCACACCCATATGTTGAGAGATTTATATCCTAGAGCCCCCTGCTCATTGAACTTTGTTGCTTTGTTGTTAGAATATTAATCTGCTTTAAGTTTATACAGAATTTTTTGCATTTTGCACTCAGATTTTGATATAGAAAATGGTAAATAGAGATGCCCATTTTATTTCCTTTTAGATACACAATTTCTGGCCTTCTTTTTCAAAAGATTAAAAGTCAATAGCACTGGGATATTTGAATCTGAATTCCCATACATATCCCCATGTGGCAAGGAGATCAATTATATCCGCTGTGATGATCGTCCAATTGTGTTTAGTAGTTTCATAGAAAATGGAAAAGATACAGCAGACAAAGGCCCTTTTCATTTAACTTATAATGGGATAGGACCAAGATTGAAATTTGAATTCCAACCACATAAACTTTGCATGTTACCAAAGAGTGGTAGAATATATCACCCGGGTCCTGAAAAAGCTGGTGGTGTTGGGTTAGTGAAATCAAGTCTTGCGATTGAACTAAGTCGCTATTTCATTCACAAGAAAGGAAGACCAGATGCTGATCCCCCAACTCATTTTGTGTGGAATGGTGCTGAATATGAGCTTGACAATGAATTATGGAATATCCTGTGTGAGTCTGATGTTCCTGGCCAATGAAAGCTTAAAAGTATAAAATATTCATTACCAGAACTGGAGTTAACTCCATCTAGTTGTGAGACCTTTTGAATGTCATTGATTGATACATTTATGACTAGCAGGATGTTTGTGATTCCATTTAGTCCTCTTTGACAGCAAAGGACTAAATGCTACTAGCAAATTCAACCAGTCTTGGTTATCAATTATTGAGTTACTCAGCTTTGATACATCTAAAGCTTATTTGTCAAGCTTTCCTGGGAAAAATTTCCACATATGGAGTAAATTGCACCCACTCACCATAGGGAGACATGCCGTGGAATGCTATAGAGTGCTCTTTGCTAAGAATATCATTATGAGTGACAGGCCACAAAAACAGTCATCTCTCCATTACTTTCTTTAATTCCTAAATATTGGTGTGCAAGGCAAAGCACTCTCTAATAGTATAGGAAGCATGTGCTGGTGCATGCAAGTGCATTGGCATGCCCCTTCCAGGAAAGCGTGTTTATTTAGTTCACTGCATTTAGTATATCCTGAGCCTCTTCAATGGGATTTCCTTGTCCCCTGGGTTGTGGAAAATACTTAGCACTAGAAAAGTTTGCATTTTCATATCGCTTTGAGGATACTGGCCTATGTAGGGCCAATTTTTTTCAATTTCAATCAATTACCAATAATCAAGCCTCAAGGATCATTGTGTCTGGGTAAGCTGTGAAAAAACTCTCAATAAATTATTCTGTTTCATTTTTTTCCTTGGAAAGTCCCACATCCTCTGGCCTCATTGAAGTTGACACAGAATATAATATATTGCACAGAGTTAGAATTTTGGGAGTAATAAATTAATGTATTGTATTTGTACATTTTAGATTATGTTTGTCAAGTATAGCATTACCATTTGGAAAGTGCAGCGCATATAATGCTGGGCAAATCCACTATTTCTCCTTTATTTGTATCATGTCTTTTGCTAGATTAAAAAGCATGACAAGAGGTTCCCCTGCAAATGCTAGATGTGAAGTGATGGAAAACCTTTGTCAGCATAGACTGGCCTGCAGGCATTGGGGGGGGGAGACAAACACAGTCCCCCAATTAAGTCGCTGAGTTTGTGTATTGAACTATTCTGCGTGGCCCGTTTTACTTGCTGTATAACGAGGTTTTTTTATGAAAACGTTAGAAACTGCACATAAAATCCAGCGATGCTGAATTCCTTTGGTTGCAGAGGGGGTCGAACTACCTGCTTTTGGCAAGAAGGAGTAGATAAATGCTTCTACCTCAAACAATTCCATTTATAGTCGTGTATCATCAGTTCATACTTGAATCTCAGTTTACTGCAATCTACTTTCTTACACCCTTGGACCACTGCATAATAAGCTTGTGAATTGCACATGCTTTTCATTTGAACTGCACAACTTTTTGGAACTGCATGTTTAAAAAAACCCTGGTGTATTGCCGACTTCCTTCTTCCAATTCACAACCTAGAGTGTATACAGATCCACATCATAGTCAAAATGTAAGGTATGATATATTTTAATTTCATGATGAGTGTCAAGGAAAGAACCAAAGAAGTTAGATAGTACATTAAAATCATAAAATAAAGTTGAATAAACTGGAGCATTTTTATTCTCTGTGTTTAGAACCATTTGTCAAATTCACTGCTGATCTCCTGCCGTTTTAGAGATTTGGTAGGTGTTACTTTTGATGGTTGGCCATTGTTCCTACAACACTCCCAGAAGATGACTTTATGATACTACCCCCAGTTTAACATATCTTCCATAGGAACATCCAGGACTCTAGTAGTCTCGGGGTAGAAGCCCACATAATTTTTTTGACATCATAGGCCTTGTTATGAGCAAAATACCTCATGTAGGGGTAATTAGCATGCGGAAATTTCGTTTAAACGAGGAAACTACCATAGTACAAGCAACAAACTTAAAAAATTTCTTCATCATCAGACTAAACATTGTGCTTGATAGTCGCAAGTAATTGATGATTGGGTTGAACATGCTAGGGTGTAAAGTATGATGATACGCTACAGACTATTACCTTTCCAAATTACAAACTCGAAATTTGAAGTCACCTGAAAAAGTTCAAGAACACCTATTTGCGAGTGCGATCGCACGTGCTATATGGCAAAGCTTGATGATATCATCCTTTAAGCTCTTGCAAATGCAAGAAAATTACTTTTTTGATTACCTCCTTAAATTTTAGAAAGACTTTTGAGAGAAGGTACTGAAATATATGCAGGCATTGAATATGCTACTGTTCATAAGCCCAAGACCAAATTTCCACAAGAAGTGTTTTGATAATGTGCTATGTGTAAATTTTTGCTTGAAACTTTTGAATGCGAATGAAGTGATGATGATAAAAGTTCTATAGACTTACTTTTGGTCGTAAATTCATAATTAGGGCAGACATTGATAGCCTCTTGGACAATCAGACCCTTTCAGTGAAAAGCAGGATTGGATATTTACGTTACAGTTCTGACAGTTACTGTTGGGGAAAACTGACAAGATTGAGCGTAGCCAACTCAATAATGATCAGACAAACAACAGTTCAGACTTAATCATTTCGTCATTCATCATCACTAGGCTCCATTAAGGGCGTAGGTATGAAACGAAAGAAAGACTGATGTAGATAAAAGTAGCAAAGCACCTGTAATTTTTTTCATTAATTATCAATTGTACTCATTTGTTTGATTATTAATAAATCAATAATTTATGCAATATAGTCAATAAGCTACTTTCAAGGAGCCTCATTGGTTCCGTTTCGGGAATTAAAAACAAGTGAAAGTTTCAAGGACCAGCAAAAGGTAGAAAGCAGTTTGGTAAAGTGGAACACTTTCCAGCCAGTAGTTGAAGGGTATGTTGAGAAATCTTATTTCATTGCTTTGGGTTACTTTTAAGGATTCTGATGGTGCATGGTTCAGTAGCAAAGGGTGCGATATTGTTATTAGTCTCAAGAAAATGCTAATTTAAATATACTTTCCATTTCACTAACACTATAGGGAATTGAAGAGCATTCAATTCTATTAGTCATTATCATTGCATATTACAGAATGTGCTATTGTTTATAAAGAGTCGATTTCAAGTGGTAATGAGTATGGTGTTAGAAGTCCGTATCTAAGCTATTCCCAAGCTTCTATCGGCAAGTCTTTCCCATTTGCTGCACTCCGGAAGCCCATAAAGAAACCCAATATGATGATCCAAAAGAAAGTTATTCTCATTTTCATGAATTTTGTGATTTGATTCATTTTCTAGGTGGACCTTTATTTATTATCATGCTTAAAATCTTCTATAAACGCTCCTGATAGAGACTCACATTAATTTATATTTATTTATTTACATCAATTAGTAGAAGTAAAATCTCCTGAGATAGCAGTAAAATTATGTATAAATATAGGCAAAAAATCAGTTAACAATCGCGCATTAACTTGTCAGATTTCAAAAGGGACAAGGATTAGCATTTGCACCAAGCGGTCAAAGGCCGTTCATTTTTGTCTGAATAGTGACATATCCGACTTACGCAAGTCCAGTGGTGGAAATTTTCATATTTTTGGGAGAGGGGTGAAAATCTCGTGAAAGTTAAGGGCTAAGGTGCATGTGGTGTAAAATGTACGTTGGACAGCCTTGACCAGCATCATTTTGAAAGGAAACAAAGTAGTTGGAAGGTTATAGGTATGGAAACATACAAAAGGAGTTAGAGGAAACCGGGTGTCTCGGGGCTTGCCCCCAGAAAAAGATTTTGGGGTCGTGTCCTTTAAAATATCGGAAAACGCCCTTCTGCAAGGTAGGATATGAATTGTTTGCCTCATTGATCTTTATGCTGGGAAAGAAAAACTGACCCCCTATCCTGTTTTCATCGAGTTTGATGATCAAGAACAACATAGGAAAAAGCTAAGCCAAGTTTGTGCTTGCAGGAAATCATGGTCCTGCCTATTTGCTGTCCACTGACTGTAGTGGAAGTCTTAAGAAAAACATCCTCACACCGGTACTCTAACGTGTATGTTTGCCTTTATTACTTCCTGTGAGCTGCTAGAAATAAATTTTGAATCAAATTTTGCAAGTCTGAAATTATTAGAGGGTAGGCGACCGCTCCTCTAAATGTCCGCCACTGCGCGAGCCTTTTGCCGAGTGAAAGCATCTGCAATTAATATCATTCCAAGGGATTAAAGCTAGGTATATCATTGGAAAATTTTTGCTTTTAGTTGTCTAAAAAGGTACCTCCTACTTCGCACCTAATTCTTCCATTAAGGTCTCTTTCAAGAAGATGAATTAACATTATCAAATCATGCGATGCAACTTAAAGAACTAATACTGTGATTCAATTTTCTGTTGAGTTTCCAGTTAAAATTACCAGCACAATAGCATAAATTATTAAGAGCTGTGACATTTTGCATGGCTATGAACTACTGTATACAGCAGAAAGGCCATTGATAGCCCAATTATGTGCGGTGTAAACACATTATAAACATAGTGAAGAATTAATTTCAGCATTGAATCCTGCAGCGTCATTGTTTTCAAAAGCCTAGCTCCATATGAGGATCTTTTCTTTGAAGAATGTCTTTGAGAGTTATCAGGAAAGGTTGAAATCTCTTGATGTTGCCACAGTGTTCCCATTCGCTAGAGATAGGAGAGAATAGGTAAGCAATCATTTATCACGTGAGACAGGCCTCGATCCACTGACGATGAGGACAGTAGAAGAGTGTTCGAACCATAATTCCTACTGCTCTTTTGATGGCTAAGGCATGTGAAGAGCATAAAACAATTCGGTGTAGGTACTTACTGGACTTGGATTGGCCGATGTTGGAAAAAGAATCAACCACAAAGCAGTTGACTTATCTACAGCAAATAGTTCTGTACAAAGAGTCGTTAGAGTTCTAATCCAAGTTTTCTGAACACTATTTCATATTACTTTGGCTGAAACCTAAATCGGGTACTAGCAGAATGCTAGTGAGGCGTGGTCACGGCACCAATATCTGTATAAGATGATCAAGAAAAGGAACCTAGCATTCACCACGCTGGGAGTGCTTATAGGCTTATCATTTTGGAGAGGCATTTCAAAGACGTCTTAGAATAATGTGCAATCTGTTCGTTATTGAAACAAGGCAACGCCGGTGTTCACCGAGTAAAAAACTATAACTTAGTATTGTTAGATGGATGAGTTGATGACAAAGGTTGTTATAGATTCGGGGTTAAATGAATGTTTTCATATGCTTTGATCTCTTTTGTCATCTTCAGCAGAAAGACTGGTTTGTGTAAATCATAGATCTGATGTTTTATGAAGTAGCATGAACATGGGAGCTCATCTTACTACACGGTATTGAGAACCATTGAATATTGATACCATGAAATTTGAGTATCGATGTAATCCTCTAAGACCTATGTAATGTATTGCTGTTGTATTTTTAGTTTATTTTACGTTGTATGTCGTATTAATTTACCTTTGATGTCATGTGTTAAAATCGCATGCATGAGTAAAGCTCTGTTGTGTCAGCAAACCTCCATGTAGTGCAGTATCACCCTTCCGGGAAATGTATTGGTGTCTGTTAACGTGTCCTTTGCTCTGACGTGAAATGTGTTGCTTAGTGTCTAGCTTATATCATTAAGGCCTAGGCTCTAAGGCTTAATGGTAATTATAGTATCATCGGTCTCCAGAAGAAGCCTCATACACGTTACACCTATCAATGAAAAGCTTTGAAGTTATAACTTTATTTATGTCTCATTACCTCACATTAGCAGAAATCTTCTACAGCACAGTGTAAAGTTTTCAGAATTTAACAGATAGGATTGAGCAGAGTGATATAACCTACATTTGAACAACAGTTGCGCCAGGAATTACAAGTTAGTATCCCCTTTGGTGGAGATGCTGAATCACTTTCTCTGTTGATGCGTAGCTTTCATTCAAAAGCATAATAGTGTGGTTGTATTAGTAGAAGTATTTAGTAGCACACATTTTCCAAGCATGATCAACAATATAACATTTGGATTTTTTCTGCATATGGTATTTATATATGGTAAGAAAAGATATTCAAGCAACAGCCCCGCAGACGATTTCAGTCCCGGGCCCTGCAGTCCTTAAAACCGCCACTGATTTTCGTGGCAAATATATTAGAATATACTCTGAATTCATCAAATCTACCGATTTTGCTTGCATGAGTTGCGTATAATCCATTGTAGCAAGGCGACTAGAGCAAGTCTATCAAAAATTATGGAAGTGAATAATCTTCCGAGTGGGCTAATTTAAACATTTAGGGTGTTGGGCATTGAATTTGAGGTGTATGCACCCAGTTGGCTGGCTAGCTCCCATAAATAGCTTGTGCAAAGAAAGAAGAAAAATATAAGTATACCAGCGCTCAGCATTTTTCAACTTTTATTCATTGAGTAAATAAAGCTTGCCGCGTGGTATGACGCCCCTAGATTTCAGAGTAGATAGAAGTTAATCAAGAAATGAACAAAAACGTCATGTTTGGTGAATTTTTGAGCAGTGCTATTCGTACCTCCAATGTCTGCTGCCCGAACTGAAGTATTTACGGCAATTCAACGCAATATTTCTAACCATACTAGTATTTTGCTACTAGATGATCGCACACTCCATAAAACAGGAGTAAAACATAGCTCGACGTCAGATGACAACAAAAATTCGATCTTGTGCACTCACTTCCCTCTCACACAGCCAATGTTCCAATAGGCATCTATGCTAAACATGACTGAAGTTCAAAATTAGGTACATTGATGTGATTGTGAATCCTCCCTAAGAATCGTTCACGGTCTGATTACATGATCACTTTATCCCAGTAGTCGTGCAATCTTGGTATCCGGGCTTTCCTAGCTTATCCTGGAAAGTGAGCTTTGATATTATATGACACCTTTCTGTCCAGCATCCGACGTATCCTCTTTCATCAAGTCGAGATGTTGCGAGTAAGGGGCTGGATTGTGTTCATACAATGTTGCGAGTGTAATATCAATTTACGCGAGCCATCCCCTGCAGCCGGGATACAAGTAATCAATTTTCATAGAAGAAGTGCGGTTAATTAATGTTTCTTCTTGTGTATCAGCCCTTTCAGCAACAACCAAGCTTGCTTGGGCTTATGATTTAACTTCCTCGATGTCAAGGTTTCCTATTATACAATGCTCTTTGCTTGCAATAGTAAAATGCTTCCACGTTTTTGATAGATGACATAAAGAAAACTAGATTAGTACGTCACAAATCAACTTCATTTTGTGCATGCTTGCTATTTGCTTCATTTTGCACCATTTCAAATATTTTCCATCCTTTATGAAATAATTGCATGCTAGTTGCTCTTCATATGTAATACAGGACTGTATATTTACCAAGACTACTGAGGAGACGGCTTGAATTCTGGGATAAAAAGTAAGCATGAAATCAGGCCCTGAGATGCACCTTTCGCAGTATATTTTCAACTGTCTATTCTAAATACTGCAAAATATTTAAGTCAATTTCTGGAATACTGAATGCAACTGCGTAGTTACATCGATCATTGCCAAAAGGGCGTCTCATTCTATTTTCCTCAAATGGCTTGGAAGGAGTCCTTATACTTTTACACAATCAAAATTGCACTGTCATAAGTAAAACAAAAGGAATCTAATTCAGCTCAGTGAATAGCAGTTATTATACTCTACTTACTAGAGTTTTACAGGAATATCCACTGACATCATTAATATATTGTTGATAAAATTGATCTGGACTACTGGCATAAACTTATGTTATGTCATAAACTGGAGAGAAAAAGTTATTTCATGAGTTTCCTTCAAACATATAATTTCGAGCGATATCCACAACATTTTGCTATCAAGGAAAACTTCTCACGCAAGCGTTACTACTTATGAACATACAACTCATTGAATTGTGCCCAAATGTCTCAAAGTTACACTTAAAGATATTTTCTAGAAGAAATTTTTTAGCATTAGACATCCAAGAAAGAATTTATGGATTGAACATAGAGGAGGAAAATGGCTATCAATCTTATATGAGAAGTTTAAATTATAGATCTGCGAGTGTCACAGTTTTCAAGAGCACTAGAAAGCAACTCTGTTCACAAAAGCAAAGAAATGTACAAAACATTGCAACATTGCATTGCAGGTAGGAACTATACATAAACACGTAAGAATCAGGTTCCTGATTCATTCTGACTTCTCATTCTTTCTACATAGTGCTAATAGAGGAGCTTTCTTGGATCGCCTAAATGACCACAACGCACAACGAGAAGTCAGAAAGAATCAAGAACCGGATTCCTGTAGGACTCATATGTACGCAGCTCTTACAATACAAAAAGCCATTGAAACTTTATCAAATAGAACGGTAATGCTGATAAGCCATGTCTCATTCTTGTATGTTTCACATCTTACAACACTTGCTTCAACTTGCAATGCATTTACCTAGCATTGGTTTGCTTCCGCAAAAGTCAAACATCATTGCATGAATTAATCATGGCTGCTGTATCAAACAGCAGCAACTTGTTGCATACATTTACTACAGAATAAACAAGCCAGATTTAATTTGCAGCACGCAAGCATATGGTCTATTTGATTGCATTTCTTCCATTAATTTAGGTGAAAGTGGGACTGTTTTACTTTCCTTTGTAAATCCCTTTGTAAATCAATGCCTGCCAAAGTATTAAATTTATTGCTAGCAAGTCTTGCTTCACAATTGAAGAAAAAGGTGTAGCGATTAAGTGCACTTTTAGGCTATTTAGAGGCCATGGAATGGCTTCTGTAAAGTTTGGGGTGCCTGGATTTGGGGTCGCCAAATAATGTGGCGGACTTGTACTGCCTATTAATTAACTTTTATCTTAAGTAACTGCAAAAGGTTAGTCTTTAACTGTTGTCAGAGTGAATGCAGGTGTCACCATTTTGGCATGGTTGGCTAAGGCATTTATTTGTATCTAGAAGAAGCGAAAGGTGGGCTCTGTCTCAATAGCTAGCTAAACTCAGTTAATTAATAATCTAAAAATGAGATTGTTTTGCCCTAAATGCAAATCTAGTTTTTGTAAGACAAGAGGAGGCAGATGTCATGAAACTCCCACTTGGATTTCAGTCTCAAAGAGTGAAGTGACCATTAAAGTAGATCCGCAGCAAGTCAACAGAAGAATGAAAGAAATACGGATCTCTGAGTATTGCAATTTTTAGGAAGACTGTAGAGTAGCGCTGCTGAGTAGAGAAAGAATTAAGTTACTCACTTCTCCATATCAACATCGGATTTATTTATTTAGTAAGATTGCAAAGCCAATCAAATAAGCATTACGTGGCACGTCAAAATAGAATTAATATAGCAAGGGATATACCACTGTAGTGAATAGTGTACAGGGATTGACAGTGTAGAGTTTGAAAAAAGTCTAGAAGTGCCTGACAACAGCATCAAACCCATGTAAAGAAGGGAGCAGATGATGCCAAAGAAGGGAAAAAGCTGCATATTAGAATATCAGCAGCTTTTAATAGATTATCTCGAGAATCACTACCATTTCATACCTTACCATTAGATCTTTGCTGTAGAAAAGGGCTTTGGCCACATTTATAGTCAAAGTAATGGACATGGCTTTCATAAGCGCTTTGCAGGGTTCTACCCTCAAGCCACCTCACCTTCCTCATTTTTCCAATTACTTTTCTTGCAATCACGTGAAGGTTCCAAGCCCATTGTTTCTGCAAACTTTCAGTTCACACTCCCCCGGAAGGTATCCCTTCGGGGCGGTTCTGTGTGGCCTAGGGGTACCAAGAAGCTTCCTCCAGTGGCCACCAGACAAATTGAGTTTGATACCACTGCATTAGACCTATCGTATATTGTTGCTTTCCTTTCTTTAATGACTATGAAAGATGAATAATGCAATTTCCACTGACACTTCATTAACTAGTGTCTGCTACATTACTAAGTTGCTATTCGGTACTACTTGATTCACAATTGTTTCCATTGAATCCAGCAGGACACTGACATGAATAACGACTGTTAGAGTCAATGCAGATGCCACCATTTTGACATGGCTTGCTAAGGCATTCATTTGCATCTAAAAGATAGAAAGAGATGGAATGATCAAATATAAACAGCCTTAGGACGAAATGGCTATGTCTGAAAAACTAGCTAAACCCAGTCAATACTAATCTACTAATCAGACTATTATGCCCTAAATTCAAGTCCAATTTCCACACTTTTCGCTGAGTGTTTTGTAGGGTATGAGCAGGCAGATACCATCCGGCTCCTGTTGGTACCTCGGCCTCTAAGAAGTAAAATGTCTAATAAAGAAGATTCATAACAAGTCAGCGGAAGAGTGAGAGAAATGTGAATCTATGAGTGATGCAACCTTTGGGAATACTGTAAGGTAACGCTGCTGATTAGAGCAAAAACTTAAGCCTAATCACACAAACAATACCTGGCTCATTGCAATAAAATCGAGATAGCAAATGATAGGCCCTTGTAATGAGCAGTGTGGGAAGGGATCTAAGTAATAAAGAGATTAAAGGACGCTGAGTTTGAACAAAGAAAGTCTGGAGGGAGCTCATCACCCTATGTAAAGAAGGGGGCAGATGATGCCAAAGCAGAAAAAAGGTGCATATTCACATATCAGCAGCCAACTGCACATTTTAAAACGTCCATGTTTTTATGTTGTATGGAATTCAACCCCAAGTGAAAGGTATTGAAATTAAAAGCAATTACTATAATTCTATAAAGAGAATACCATGATCTGGAGTAAAGACTTTCACTTCACATAATGTCAATGGATCTCCTCCATTCAACTGAATTCTCAAATGCTGGCCCTTCAGTAGTGTATAACAAGGTAGCTTGACGGAGGCACCTAAAGGCAGATGCTCTAGTCGGTGTAAACATCTGTTGAAGAAAAGAAGCTAATTGAGAATGTAAAGTGAAACTCATACATCTCCGATCTCTTTGTACCAGGCAAAGCAACCGGAATTATGTGACGCCCAGCTTACACGAAATACTACATTTACAACTAGTGGAGCGAGACCATTGATCTATGTCTGAGTTTTGAACTGCTAGACTTTAGTACAAATAACTACAAAGCTCATTTCATGTAAACGGCATGCCGAAGGTGCGCCAAGGGATACAAAGTTTATAGCAATGTTTCAAGTCCACCCTGCACTAACCTGAGACAATAATAAATGAAATCCAACCTCAACAAGGTTTAAACAAGAATTTACACATGGCGCAAGTTTTTTCACTCTTTCCCACCCTGCACACAGAAAGAAGCTTATTATACACCTAGATCGTTTGGCCTACGTAAATAAAATGCAGTCTTGGAAAAACGTACGTGAGTAGGCATCTTGAAGTAAATTGGTGCTAAAGTTGCAGATAAAGCCTTAAATAAAATATGCAAAACTGTAGATGAAGTAACATTTCTTTGCGCATTTTTATTACTCCAGACATTCATCAAATGCTGTTGCGTTGTTACAATGTCTTTTCTAGCTTATAAACACTGTCCTCAACTTACAATTCTCCATCAATTAAAACATTGAAGTTGCGAAATCTCTTTGCGCAACAATCACCCCTGTTTGTGATTTCAACGCCGGTGATATTATAGATTCTTCCAAAATCAACTTCCCACCATGCTTTACTCTCAAATTTTGTATGAGTGCATGATTTTTCCCCGTAGTTTGAGTTGCTATTTCCATCTACTGCTCTGTCTGCTGTACTCGAGCTTTCTGTTGATGACTGGCGTGCATGCTTGTAAAGTGCGACATCTAGAAATGGAAATTTTACTCGATATGGATTTTATAAGCATTAAATTCTCAAGTTGGCCAGTTATCTCATACTTCAATAATACATGTATTAGCATATAAACTTATAATTAGTAGTTTAAATTTTGGCAATTATAGGGGGAAGAGCTAAAATCTCTTCAATGCTGCCAATTGAATGCTGCCTGTGAGCAGTGGTGCAACTGATAATGACTTGAATTACGACAATGTCTAAGGGCTCTAAAGCCTTTGAAATCCCAAGGATCTCTTAAGAGGTTTGGAGAGACAAATCTTTGTATTGGTATGAAAAGTACGATAGGCCCCCTGCTGTCTTATTTATTTCTTATGGACCAGGAGCGTTTCTTTTAAGGCACTGCCTAGGAAACATCATTTACATAGGCATGTTACAATTTTCAAGTCTGATACAAATGGGAACTTGTGCACCCTTTGCCCCCTTGCCCACCTCCAAGTGTCTGCTATTGCTTGTAATGCAATGATGTTATATATTAAACCCTAACTAGCTTCTACGCTTAATTAAGTTATATTCTCTTTAAAATAATGTGCAATCATAATATATGGACAACAAGCAAATTCATCTTGCCTTCCACATGGGTGATGAAACTGAAGCCAGAAATTTTGGCAGGGTTGCGTGTTCAAATTGGGTTGCTCAGCTAGGTTACGGTACGGAGGATTGAAACCACTGCTTCAAAGTAATTCACATGCTGTTACATTTTGCAGCTGCATCTCTTTTTTATTTGAAAAATATCGCAATTCAGTAATGTGGCCTACTTATTCAGCGATACGTTTTATACTTTATGAAAAGAGATAATGCTTTGTTAATTAGTAATAAAAGTGATAAAGTAAAGGCACTAATACAATATCAAATTAAGCTAATGAGGAATAGGATAAGAGATCAATGACAACAAACATTTTCATTTACTAACTTAATTTCCAATTCAACTTAGCACTTTACTATCAAATCGCCCTTCAATCAATACACAAAACGATTTCCTATGTTCGTTAAAGGGACACAGAAGTTCCTAGTATCATTGAAACATTGCAAAGGATACATTACTTCTAAACCAAATTTCAATTAATATAAATGCGATATCCCATACTTGCTAGAGGGACACAGGTGAATTTCCTGGAATCATTGACACATTTTTCGTAGAACGGACATGGGTTCCAGCCACATATGTCATAATCTATAAATAGAAAGATCCCTTGCAATTATCATTCAAAGGTGCAAAATTTTCCTTCAGTCTCTGAAAAAACAAAATGGCAATGTTTTCCATAAGGAGCCATGCAAAATAATCGCTACTCAAGAACGTCAGCTCCTAAATATTCCTGTTCTGTGCAGAGATGTAGTTAACGATCATTAAATTTATGATTTTTCAATATTTTTCATCATCCCAAAACAATCAATTCCAATTATCAATAATGAACTTCTAATACATATCAAGTAACAGAAATATGTGAACTTGTCAGAAAAACTAAAATTTTAGGCAAGTGAACGTTGCTTCTATGAGAATATATGCTTGATAATTTTAGAACACTCACCTCTTTTTAACTAGAGAACAATCCAATAAAGGCATGTGGATATATCAAGGGATGGAATGGAAATAGTCACATGCGACACATACATACACTCGATTAAGACATGAAGTACAAATAAATTGGGCATCAAAGTCTTACATTTGTTATTTGCACTATTTTTACAGGTGGCTGTAATTTGTTCGCTAATAACTCTTTGGACTTTAACCCTAATATGCTGAATGCTCGTTTCTATCTCACATTTGGATCTTAGTTTTTTAAAGTATCAACCTTGTATGGTTGGTTCAGATTGGTTGGTTCAGATAACGATGAAGGCAAAGATTACTGGGATGCATCGGACAACATTACCATTGCAATGGATGCCGACATATCCATATGAGCATGTGCAGTTGTATCCTCCTGCATAATTTTGACAAGTTCCTCCATTAAAGCAAGGAAGGCTGTCACATTCATTGACATCTGGCAAAATGGTAGAGGCATTGCATTACACCATTATCAGATTATCATTGTATCAGAGTGAGAGACAAAAATATACCTAGAAATTCTGGCATTAGCAAAGGAACGTGGAATGGTGCATTTTTGCAAAATGCACTTTGTTATATCTATAATACGATCTAGCTTAGTAACAAATGTTAAAGGCAACAGCTATATTGAGCAATGCTTCGATATCATCATTCTCAAGTTAAATGTGAAATGTATTGCTAATGTATACAGCAAGGAAAGGCAATAGGAGGATAAATGACTACGTGTAAGTGATGTCACTAGACCTCATATTCTGATGGGGGGGGCGTGTAAAGCAATAATTCACCGACAGGAACTGATAACGCTGAATTTACCGAAAGAAGCATTTTTTAGCAAGAGTTCCTTATATTTGGGGGGTGCGTTGAAGCAAGAAAGGGCATTTTCAACACTCTTTTGACTATTTCACGGCAAAACATGCAATCATTTACCAACGAAAGTCATTGAATCTAAATTTACCTACGAAATCATTAAATTTTGAGGTTGTTACACCCCCTTCTCCCTACAAGCTGCGCTCATGACTACATAATACTATGTGCTTTTGGCTATAAGATGCTAGTTGCAAAGATACTATGTGAACTATTTGAGCAACGACAAGTAATTCACATGCTAATGCCAGAATGACATGGGAAAAGCAGTAGCTAATAAGTTTAATATAACAGGAAAAAGTCTCAAGAGTTTAATCATTATTACAACAAGCTAAACATGCGTAATAGAAATACTATCAATGCTGTCACACAGATAATTACAACTTAGGATAGAATATTGTGAAACTTCCACAGGGCAACGTACTAAATTTAAAGCTATACTTACCATTTTCACAATTTTTGCCCGTAAATCCGGCTTTGCAGATGCAGTTATATCCAAATCTTTTGTCAACACAGTCTGCGCCATTTTCACATGGACTGTTCTCACATTCATTAATTTCTAGGGAACATTTTTTTCAACTAAAGCTGTTGTTTAGTCATATATGTAACTTGCATTGAAAAGATGCCAGTAGCTGCTGACATAGATATTTGGTAATGAGATGTGCATATGGAAGGCATGGAGCTAAAGCCCCTGTTATCACTGGATATTTGATAATAGCACGGAAAGACTGATACAAACAAGAGGCATACAAGGCATTTGACAAAAGAAAAACCTAGAAGAGGCAGTGTAGCTTAACATAGCAATGGAATAAGTGGCATGTAGTTAATCGTATGAATGAGTCAAACTCGTTGAGGTGCATGATTTGGAACATAGAAGATAGAAAAATTAGGCCAATGTGTGGTTTTGATTACACCGGTCAGGATGCCCGAGATGGCTGTGGTGTAATTGTAAGTAGAAAACCTTGGGAAAGACACAGCTATACGCAAATCAGTATGTAAACACCACGGGTGAAAAGTAAGAAGCAAAGCAATCACTGTATCCTTACAGTTTAAGTAATAGCCTAAACCGAATCTCTCAGTAGCTAAGTTCATTTTAAATGACTGAGGCACTTATGTGAGTAAAACTAGTAACGTCTAAGAAAAGGGAATAATCATAATGAAACTAGTACAAGTCAGTGATGCATTGTGAGAACAGATATCAAAGATGAATACCTACCTATCTCGATGTCACAATGCAGTCCAGTATGCTTGCTATCACAATACATGCACTCATAGTAAGGAGCAGAACATTTGTCACGACAGAGAATGCCTTTCTTACAGGGTCGTAGCTTCTTGCAAGTAGGCCCAACCTGATTCAAATGATATTCTTGGATGAAAAAGCAACTCACCTTGCCCTAGGCAATATCCATCATAACTATTCATCAAGAACTCTCAATTAAGAGTAATTCAAGGGTGGATAACAACACCTGTTTTGGAAGATTTCTATGGAGTTGCTAGTTCGGATTTGAGCATTCCACACTGAAAAACTCGTTTCAGTATGCTGTATAATGCAGTTTGAAGAGCATGAAGTTCTACGTGGAGAGGTAGGCAGATGCATGCCTAATGAGGATTAATTTTACTACACAAGTAGTAAACAGATAACTCTCTCTCAATCAGACACCTTCGGGACTTTCAAAAATCGTCCACTTTAATAAGGTGGCCGCTTTATAGAAATTGCCGTTTCAGAGTGCGGAAGAGCTCAATTTCAAAAACTGTGCCCAATTCAATAGGACAAAGGAAGTCAAAGCGGTCAAACTCTAGCGTTCTGTTTTTTACAAACTCTTTCACTGTGATAAATGAAGAAAACATATTCTGGTACATTCCAAAACATTAGCGCACGGGTGACAATGTCACTGACACTGAAGGAAAATTAAATTCCTTCTCGAGTAACTGTCAAAAAGTAACTAAGATGAGTGCTTCAAACTGGAAATTCCCTATGAATATATAATTGAATGTGAAGCTAAACTGTAAACTAGTTTATATTATTATTAAAATATTAATAAAATAAAGATATCAATTAGGCAAAATATTTATAAAAATTCGTGTAAGAATTTGGCTGCCCTCAACCGGGAGCGAAAGTCTCGGAAAAGAACCACGAGAGACGTGAGATATGACATTTACTATACAGAATATGCTGCAAATCCTTTGGTAGATATGTCTTCAAGTTGCTACTTTCAAGAAAATTCATTATTTTAGTGTCCACTTCAGAATGGTGTTTTATGCACTTGGAACAAAGAGATTATGTCCACCGTCCGATAGGAGAGAGTTGACTGTATAAGGAAATCTGAAAATTTTCAAGAGCACAAGCATGATGTTATGTTATATATACATATGTACATATATATACATATATGTATTTATATATGATAGAAATATATATATATATACTCATTCATTAAATATATATATATATACATACATATATATAACATATATATATATATATATATATATATATATATATATATATATATATATATATATATATATATATATATATATATATATATATATATATATATATATATATATATATATATCTATCTATGTGGGTGGAATAAGTCTTTGACAAATTCCATTCAATTCACTTCTAAGCTCACTTGACAGAAATACAAAAAGTTTTGACATACATAGGGGCTGCTATAATTTGTTGATCTGTAAAGCCATTTTACGTCATCAGATAATCCTGCTCCCTTTTCAGTCAATGCTTTGCCATTCAATTCACAAATTAATTTTGTTGTTTGTATGTTATATGAACGACACTTTTCATGTTGAACGCAGAGAATTGTACATTGAACGTCAGTTGTATCGTAGTGCTTGCTGATGACATTTCCTGTAAGACGCTTACCAACCTCAGTGACAGTAAAGTCAGCAATAGTCATGCAAGGCAATCGCAGTATAGTGCAAAGTACGACAGGTAACAGGCATGCAAATGCCACTATAGTTCTGCAATGGACAAAATCGTGTGTAAATTTTTCCAGGTATATAGGAGAACATAGAT